>VZUI01000087.1:0-17145 GCA_013401135.1 Cettia cetti | reverse complement strand
TTCCTTCCTTCCTTCCTTCCTTCCTTCCTTCCTTCCTTCCTTCCTTCCTTCCTTCCTTCCTTCCTTCCTTCCTTCTCGTGAAAAATACTTTACTTTCTTTGTTATATGTGATGCTGAGAATGTTGCATGGAGAACTAGAAAGATAATAGATTTAGTATTTCTTTTACAAACAGACCAGCACATATAGTTTTGCTGTACTAATTAAGTATATCAGCTCATTAACACAATTGATGTTTTCACATATGAAACACTTATAATCTAGCACAAGATTATAAGTGTTTCATATGTGAAACACTTATAATCTTGTGCTAGATTATTAATACTTACAATTTCTTAATGAATGCACTTGGAGTCTCCTTCAAATGGTGAATACAGAATGAACCTGCTCCTGGGAAAAGAATGCCGTGTATCTCTGTTATTGCTTCAGTCTAGAACTTTTGCAACAGCTGCCTTTGTGGATGGCTTACAGCTGCATTAGAGCTCAGAACTGTATGATTAAAAGCCCAGTATTTAAGTTTTCACACAAAGCTGAGAATCATAAGGATTTAGACCTAGCAGCTTTAAAAAAATAGAAAACTAATCTTCTGCAGCAGTTTGTGTACTGTTCTGATCAGCGTTTTTACATATGAATATTTTAAGTAAATAACCTGATGTACAAATAATGTATAGAATGAAGAATTCTTTGTGTTTAGTGGGTGACTTTTAAAAGGTTTTTTCCAGCTTATTTTAGCTGCATTCCTTCTCTCCTTCTTTTACTAACCCCTCTCTGAAAAAGAGTATTTTACTGTTTAATTTTTAACAGAAAGTTTAACAACTGTGATTTGGAAATATCTGAGAATAACTAGATACTACTGCTTGATTGGTTTGCCTTGAAATTTAATTCAGTTATACTGGGACAACCATGAAAATAAATCCTATAGAAGAAAAAAACCTGAGCAACAAAAATAAGCAGAAAATATATCTTCCACTTCCTCCTAATTTGTTAGGCATTCAGAAAACATTTAAAAAGTATTTTTATATGTTTGTTTTAAAGAAGTGCTTATTTAAGAGCTTTACCCAGATAGCTTCTTTTCTCCTAACTTTACAACACCTGTGAATATATCAAAAATAATGAAAATCTTAACTCATAAGTAGCTACTTCTCTAGCATGTTTTTATTTCACAGATAGTAGTGGATCTTTCTTTCTCTACCACCCCACATTCAGATATTGAGATACTGTCTGGCTTTTAATTACAGACTGAACAATAATAATAATAATAATAATAATAATAATAATAATAATAATAATAATAATAATAATAATAATAAAAGTAGTGTGTCCTCAAGGCTGAAGTGTCATTTTGGATTGAATTATTCATCTGGGATTTAATTTTCCCTTTTGACACAAGTCACAGCTTTTGTCAGAAAGAATTTTTGTTTGGATGCTAGCTTTTTATATATCATGAGAGAAAGCTGTCTGACGCATTCCCTTCACCCAACAACACAGTCAGAAGCATTCTCATTGTGAGATGACTCAAGAAATCAGCAACTTAGAATGCATGAAGATCACACCAGAGGTTTCAGGAGTCTTTTTTTTAAGCTCCTTTCTTCCTAAGTAATTGTCATTTCCACAGATCTGTATTGCTGAATACATGGGAAGCAGCCATGTTAAATCACTATAATGTTCCTAGAAATTACTCTTATAAGACACTTCAGAATAAACGAAAACGAATTTGCAGTAGGTGGGCACAAGAAGGTTCATTCTTCCTGCACATGCACATTACTTACAGATGTTCTCCAATGAAGATAAGTATTTTGCAATTTGCAGTACATTTTGAAACAGGGAAGTATTGAAAAAAAAACTACTGAAGAGCAACACAAGAACATTAGCTGCTCTCTGTACTGTTTAGTGAAGATTCAGCCTTAAACATGTTTAAAAGAGAAAACTGAATCCACAGAATGACAGGATATCCTACAGGATGCCTGAAGCCTAGGCACATTTAATTTCTTATAGCGTATGTAGTGTTGTGTTACACCAGGAAGTAGCACAATAAACTGTTTTCTTGTCAACCATAGGATGTGTCTCCAAGAGAGTATGGGATAAAAGATCTTAGGCTTAGCTCCTCCACAGTGGAGTCAGTGCTGCAGAGACAGAGACTGTACAAGGGACTGCAGTGATTGGAGAACAGATAATGGTTTTAAAATGAGTGTAGATACAGATTGCATACAAGGAAGAAATTCTGTACTGTGACTGTGGTGAGACACTGGAACAGGATGTTCAAAGCCAGGCTGGATGGGGCTTTGAGCAAACTGATGTCACTGTCCATGGCAGGGGCTTGGAGCTACATGAACTTTAATCTCTTTCAACCCAAACCATTCTGTAGTTCTATGATGCAATACTTCAGACTGCACTAAGGAGTAATATCGACCCCACCTTTAAACTTGACTTGTTTTGTTTCTGCCAAGGCTTCCACAACATCTACTAAATGGCTAAATGTAGAACGGGATTTAATGTGGAATGACGCTTGAATTTAAATTACAAAATATAAATACACTATAAAAGAAAAAAATAAAGACATATAAAGAACAAACAGATAGGCACTATGTCTTGTCTTTAGCCATAGTGATGCCTAAAGGAAACTTACAGTACACATGCCAAATTTAGATCCTAACCACTGAGTCTATTTTGCTTTCAACAAGGAGGCCTAAACCACTTCATTTCCCCTCCTGCCTTTTAAAGTTACTAACATTATATTACCAAAGCTTTTGGCATCTTCATGGCATAGACCTTCCTAATGCTAATAATGGACAATCAAAAATTTCATCAAATTTTCCAACACTGAGAGCTGGGAAGCTCAAACTGGCTGCAGCCCAGGGCAGTACAGTGCCTCAAAAGACTCTTCAGGCTTTTCACAATGGGCTTGCTGATAGGCTTGCAAAAGTTTTCAAGATGGAAAACTGTGATAAATACTTTTTCCTGAATGTTAGTTTACATTGCTTATGCAGAGCTGAGTTATTCTATTTCAAATACTGTATAAATAGACCTTTTTCAATTACTCTGACTTGAATTGACTTCAGATGACTTAGGGAGTTAATAGAAATGATACTACTTACCATTTATTATTATAATCATCATCATCATTAGCAAAGCACTCTCCAGGGAATAGATGTGTTTTACTTCAGTCCTGTATACATTTAAAAATTAATGTTTTGGTCCTAAACCAAAACCCAGTAAGTCAATGAAAATAATGCAGTTGCCACTGATCAATATATCTTAAATGGAGATAGGAAATTCTTCCTACAATAGAGGTTAAACATGAAGAAACTAAACACCAATTATTTCAAATATGTGACTGAGACTTTAAATGAAGATTAAAAAGATAATAGATACATGTTACTGAGACTCTAAGGGAAAATAATAAGAGATATAATAATGCTTTTTTTAATGGAACTCAATAGCAGCTCATTAATAGTGCTGATACACCAATTCTAAAAAAATCCACTAATCATCCTCCTAAAAGGAACCTGAGGATTACTTAATACTACAAGGGAAACATACTCAAAGGTAGATAAAATCTTTATCATGTGTGCCAGATCAGTTGAGATGATTGGAATATGCTGATGGGAGACAGTATGAAGAATACAAAGCATTTTTCTCACAGTCATCTAAGATATCTGCACAGATACTTATCATTAAAATTGTAAATGTTACATTAGAGAGTATATAATAAAAACAGCCCACTCGCTTGTTAAAAATAATAAAAATTGGGTAAGAAAACAAAGCTATCCTAATATTTAAGAAAGAGGGAAAAAAAGAATGCATGCAGACATGTGAATGAATCTCTACATAGGGGATTTTTTATTTTATTAATTCATTGAGCATGTGTGAGCTCAAGTGTAGGGTATGGAGAAGAAGAGTCACTATTCTCTCTGCAAGGAATCCATTGTTTTTTCTTACAAAGAATGGACAGGATAACAAAAGGGAGCATTAATGCTGAATCAATATTGATGGACAAACATATTTTATTTTAAAGGCTTAACAGAACTAGGAGAATGCTGTTATGATTTCAGAACCATTCCTCAAAAATGCAAAAGCGTTGGAGTTGAGACTGCTTGCTTCAGCACAATGTAGTCTCTTGCCAATGCTTTGTGATACAACTTGAAATTATAAAGTTACATGCTTAGTCTTTGCAAGAAGAGTTTCTGAGGAACTGGAGACAAATTCAAATCTTCCATAACACCAGTGATGCTGATAGCCTTCCTTATAAAGAAAAGATTTTAAATTCAGCAGAGTACATAACCAGTAATGAGCAGCTTACTGGTGAAATACAATCCATTTTTTCCCACTTACCTGCAAGGACTCAAACAGCCTGATTGAGCAAACAGAAAGAAAATTAAAATTATAGTGATTGAAACGCAATTTAAAAAAAACATCCAAACCCTCAGATACATTTTGTGTTGTTTCTTCAACTTCCCCCCCACACACACACAAAAAAAAAAAAAAAAAAAATCAAAGCCAAGCTAGTATATTTCTAAAATACATTTGAATTCTCACACTTACAAATGTAGTAGCAGCTAAACAAATAAAAATCAACTCATCTAGGAGGTAAAAATAAAAGATAACTTGATTTGAGGAATCCTCCATCAGCAACCCCCAACTTTTCACTTATGTTTTAATACAAGAACCCATGTGGAACAATAAATTCATACACTTCTAGCAGCAGACTATCTGATGATACATAATTAATCTTTGATTGATTATTTTTAACTTAGACACTGCAATTCTTTTTGCAAAGACTGTCACAACCAGAAAAAGTTGCAAAAGTTTTTTCAGTATCGATTCCAATAATTCTATTTAAATCAAGCTTGGATTTATACTCTTTCAACCTCTCCTTTATCCAACCCTGACTAGTTTGGTCTTATTTTTATATTTCCTATGTCTGAATTTTTATTCATGCTCCAAGTTAATTTCTGACTTCATTATTACAATTTGCTTTTTTATGGTACTCTTGAGTCTTGTTTGATCTTGCAGAATTTAACGATCTGAGGCTCAAAGCAGATACTTGAATTTGGTCTCAGATACTATCTTAACACTTCTGCATCATGCAAGATTTCAACAGACTGCTATACAAATTGTACCAATAACTATAAATTAGTGCTACATAGTACCATTTAAGTGTCCGCCTACATAGTAATGAATAAGCACAACATTTGCAGTAAAAAGTTCCCTAATATTCATTTTATAGATGAATAGACGAAACCAGTGGATTTATAATAAGTCTTTTTACAGATTGTATTCTATGTTTTGGCTATGGTTCTTCAATGAATACGTTCATTTTATCAGCAACTACACATCATTACCCAAATCTAATTCAAAATGCTTGCCCTACCAGTATATGCTGCCAGGCACATTTATTATGCCTTGCCTCACAGATGACACTGATTCACTCACTCATATCTCATCGCCATTTCTGAATTTTCTCTATTAACTTGCAAAGTTTTATGAAGCTTTTGAGAAGCACAGATTACTGCTTATCCTCTTGAAGTCACTAATTCTTTTCAGCACTTTCTGTTTCCAGTAAACCACTTAAAACTGCTATGCATATTCTTTTTTCTTCCTGGAAGCTGGAATATTCAGGTCAGCTTTCTAGGATTTTTGAACAGCTAGTTCAAATAGGTCCAAACAACTGTGTAATACACTGAATTCAGAGTCTCAGGGTTTTCTCTATAGTCTGTGTGAAGGGAGAACAAAATATTTAAAATTAAAGAGTTATAGGGGATGGGATAGCATCAGACTGGTGACCTGTCACTAGTGGGGTTCTGCAGGGCTCCATCCTTAGCCCAGTTGTTTTCAACATCTTCATTAACCACATGCATGCGGGTCTTGTAGGAATACTAAGGAAGTTTGCTGATGATGTTAAATTGGGAGGAGAAGTCAACTCCCCCAAGGGCAGAGAGACACTGCAGAAAGACCTCAACAAATTAAGGGCAAGTACAGGATTCTGCACCTGGGCAACCTTGGTTGTCTGTGTAGACTGGGGAGGAAGATGCTGAAGAGCACTGCTGCAGAAAGGGACCTGGGGGTCCTGATTGGTGGAAAGCTGAATGTGAGTCAGCAGTGCCCTGGCAGCCAGGAGGGCCAACCCTGCCCTGGGGGGCATCAGGCACAGCATGGCCAGCCAGGCAAGGGAGGGGATTGTCCTGCTCTGCCCTGAGCTGGGGCAGCCTCACCTGTGTGCAGTTTTGGGTGCCACAATATAAGAAAAGATTTAAAGCTATTGGACACATCAAAAGAAGGTCTGTGAAGATGGTGAAGGGCCTTGAGGAGAAGCCATACAAGGAGCAGCTGAGGTCACTTGTTCTGCACAGCCTGGAGGAGGGGAGACCTCACTGCAGTCTGAAACTTCCCTGAGAAGGGAAGAGGAGGGGCAGGTATTGATCTCTTCACTCTCGTAACTATTGACAGAACTTGAAGAAGTTCTGTGCACTGTTGTAACAACTTTCAAGCTTTTAAAAACAATGTGATTGAATAAAGAAATAAGACTCAAACTAATTAATATATGCAGCCAGTTCAAAATTCTTTAATCAATATAGCACACTCATTCTAAATTTTCCCAGAAAACATAACTCTTTTTGCTAATTAAACTACTTGAATACAAAAAATAGAACCAAAATACAGTACGTTCACCAGCATGTTCACTATCACTTGCTCCAACCATTAATGCATGGCAAAAGAGTATCACAGATTGCATATTTATAATTGCTTATTAATACAAGTATGAAAGCACTGCTTGATGAGATTTATAGAACCCACTGAAGTAGTCAGTGGGTCACAATTTGCTAGTGCAGCTTATTTTCACTTCACTTTTTGAAAAGATTTTGTTTTCTATCACTTTTACTTTACTCCAAATGAATTTGGGGCGGGCTATGATGTAACTGCCCCTTTCAACAAGTAAGCAATTCTTTCCTTGCCACACTTGTTGTACTGGTGTAGATATAGGAATCGTGATAAAGCCACTCACTTAGGTAATATTTTCAGTGTCTTTCTTCTACCATTTTAGGAAAGACTATCCCAAATTTGCACATTAGCCACAGGAATCTTTAAATAACTTTTCAGAAGATACCAGACACTCACAGTTTTTCTTGATTGCTTTATTTCAATTTTCAAATCAGAGTCTGTCTAATTAAAAACTGGAAAAGAATGTTTCCAACCTTTTCCACACCAAAATGTAATTGTTTAAGCCATTCTATTTGCCTGCACCTCTCATTTTCTTATGCTTCTCATACTCTGCAGCTGTTGATAGCTCTCATTTTCCTCCTTCACTGGTTTTTAACAGTTCACTAAGCATAAATTCTGCAGCTTGTTAATCCTGGGATTCATTTCCCTCCAACTCACCATCTTGTTACAGTGCTATATCTTTACTTGGCTCCTGCCTTGCAACCTGCATTTCTTCCAGCTGCTGTGTTATGAAATTTTTTCAGATTGTATATTCTTTTCAGTTGGGCAGCTCCTGGAGAATGACAGCCATTGTCCTCGAAACATTTTCTAGCTTACACACTCAAGGTTCTTTTGCTCAGTCCAGTCACTTCAGGAGCTTAGCATAAGCCCAAAAGCTGTGAGTTTTCAAGGAGATTTTAGGTGAAAATTTAGTACATAAGAAGAGACTTCTTCTAAAGACATAAGAGGCACATCAAAAGGAATGAACTAAGTGGGAAATGCCGACAATGACAGCAGCATTAAGTATATAAAGTGGAACAAAGCATGAGATCCCAGAGGAACATGGAAGGACCAAGATGTCAATAGAATGATTTTCTGCTTAAATAGCTCAGAAAGGATTCTATAAGCTTTGCTTCAGAAAACTTTAACCCCAATGGCTTCAATAAATCCATTGATTCAAAGGGAACTATATTATCTTGTAATATGATACTTAGTTTCAGTTTTCTCTATCAGAATACAGGGAAAGAATCAGTAACTAGGCATTGTGCAGGTTTCCAGTATATTGTTTTGATTTATTTTTTTCATCATTCCTAAGACTAAAGACAGATGGTATGGAAATAAGCATTACCCTCAGGTCTTCCCACACTATGCCCTAGAGTGCAGCAATGGTCTTTTTGCCTGATCATACATATTCCAGACCAACATGACAAAGGCTCATGTTGGCATAAAGACAAGGTCCTACAGCACTGAGGACTGTAGTTTCTTATAGTCTACTTTTGGGATCCAGCAGCTCAATTAAAGTTTGAAAAAAATCATTGTGACTAAACTTGCAGTAAAACTTGAGAATTTGTCACAGAATATATGGCCCATGTTTTCCTAGTACAGCAAATCCATGAAAGATTTGTACAGCCAAAATTATAGGCATGATATTTATTCCTCTGTCCCGGCCACTATGTCCTAACAGTTTTATATATATCCATTTCTCACACATTTGTTTCTTGCCTTCATAAGGGAGACAGACACAGATTGGAAGCCCTTAGTTTATGAGATGCATTACAACAGGGCAGAAACATAATGGACATAGAGAGCTTTATGTTTTCACTTTCTACAAAGCACCTTTTTTTTTCAAGCCAAGAGTTACCAAAATTCATCCTCATTTTACTCTAATAACATAAGGCTTCCTTAAATGAAATCTATAAAACCTTCCAACAGTATACCAGAAATATGTCATCTTTGTTATCAATAATAATAACACTATGCTTATTTTAGCCTTTATCCTTACACTTGTATCCCTAATAAAATTGTTCAGTATTTGAGTGCTCACACTTGGCTTTTCCAGTATTCTCCATCAGATATGTCTGTTCACTTCCCACGGATTTTCCTTTCACTCAAAACGTACTGCTTTAATGTGATACATTTGCCTTGCAACTAATCTTCCTAAGTTTTGCTTCTCTGCTGTGATTGGCTCCAGTTCTCCTTCTCCCCTCTAACCATTAATTTTAATTAATTAATCAGAATCTGCAATTGAAAAATAGAGTAGTCTTAGCATTGTAGGATACTTAAGAGGGAAATGGGAATTCTTGATTTGCTCCATAGTCATCTGCTGCCTTTTTAGGTTGTTTTCTAATTAACAACATGCCTTATAGTATCTCTCCTTAAAAAATTGTCTCAATCACAAACTTAGAGCATCAAAACTAAAAAAAACCCTACTATTAAATACACAGTAGAGATCAATAGAAATTCAGACCAGTCCTGCAGTCACCGTGGGTGAAAATTTGCAAGGCTGGAAGGCAATCCAACAAACCTTTGCCTCCACTGGAAAAATAGTAATTTGCTGGTATAGGTAATTGAAAATTACCAATTAAGTATATTGAGTATTGAGCATTGAGAATAGCAAAAGTGTACAATGTTTAACATCTAGCACGTAGAAGTTTGGACTGAGAGTGGAATAGTCAAGTATTTTACATGTCACAGTTACTTTTAAAGACATGCTTTTGAACTTAAACTTGGCATTTTCCGTATCAGATGCACTTAAAAACGCACATTGGCAGAATTTTATTACTATGATTTTTCCACATCTGAATTTATGTTTTCCACATCTGAATCCTTTCTTTCACTTTGTAATTAATATTCTTTTATATAAAACTTAATTACAAAGGTTAAAAAAGTCTTAATATTTACTATATATTACACAGTATTATGCCACTTACATAGAAATGCTTGCACAAAAAAAAATCAGATTAATGTCAATTTAAAAATGTAATTGAACAATGTATGACTGGGGCATGACTTATCAAACTATATCTCTCATGAAGACTGAAGGAAGCTCTGAGTGACAGCTAAGAACACACCACGGTTTGACTTGGAAATTAATACAGTGTGTGAGAAGTCAGAAAGGGAAGACAGCTCCTACAATGGGTGGTGGTGTGAAAATTACCCTTAAGAACTGCTAACAGAACTGAAAAGATGTATGGCATGCATTTTCTATTATTATTTTTAACTACCCCAGGTCATAAAGATTACAACTTATAAAATTAGATCTCCAGAAAACAAAATTATGAACATGACAAAAGAGCAAATGAAGAGCAGAAAAACTGTAGTTTCTGGAAAGCTGATAGTCTTAAGACTGCCCTTACATGGAAAAGATATCAAGGTGCCTGTCTAAAATGATGGGAAATAAAAGGGAAAAAAAAAAAAAAGACAGTATGCAATGCCGTGTTGGAAAGAAAGACTCAAGAGACCTCCACTTCTTCAAATTAATCCTTCAGCTCACGGATATAATTTCAGGCTTCCTGGATAGAATCTCAGTCAACAGACTTCTTCTAATAGCCAAACCTCTTTCAGATACAGGGGAAGCAGCACTCCAGATACAACTGAGATTCAACATTTAGCACACTGTCTACAGCCCTAATTAACTGCAAAGTTGGATGATGTCCAGAGCTGCAGTTCTTAGTTTAAAAGTCTGACTATAACAGAAGGATCTGTATTAAATCCAAGTTAAATCAGAATACAATTATAATGCGGAGCACTTGCACTCATTTTAACACAGAGAATACTGCAGACAGAAAATGTAGTGGGTTGTTTTGGATATCCCTTGTTTTTTTCCATTGGAAAATTTCAGCAATAAAAAATGTCATTCTTTCTAAGAGTGAAATCGAGGAAATTATTTCCCTCCTGCTAAAACACTTTCTTAAAAATTGAGAAAATATATTATAACTTCCAGGGAACCAAGCAGTAAACTGGTTTTCACATTAAAACTATTTCTTAAGACATTTCCACAGGAAATGGGCATGCCTTAATTTCAGCAGAAATACACAGCACACAGACTTGTAATGCACAATTGTAGAATTGTTTAGGTTGGAAAAGACCTCTAAGTCATTCACTCCAAGCATAACCCAGCACTGCCAAATCCACCACTTCACCATGTCCCCAGGTGCCACATCTTACATGAATTTTAAACACCTCCAGAGATTCACTGGGTGATTCATCCAGTTCCCTGGGCAGCCTGTTGCAATGCTTGACAGTGCTTTCTGTGAATAAATTCTTCCTAATATCCAATCTAAACCTCTTCTAACACAACCTGAGGCCATTTCTTCTTGTTCTGTCACTTGTTACCTGTGAGAAGAGACTGCCCCTTACCTGGATACAACCTCTTTTCAGGTAGTTGTAGAGAGCTGTAAGTTCAAGAACATCTTGTGTCAGATCCAACGAGACACTTTGGTTTTCAGGAATTCATCATGATATTAGAAATTTTATCCACACAAATAAGTATTAGAAAATGCATTAATTTTGCACAGAGAATCTTAGCGTTTGCATTTCTTAACTTTTTAGGCCCTATTTCTAGTTCTCATTATCTACATAGGTAATTATTCAGCCAAAAGAGGCAGCAATTATAGAACTTGGTAATATCTGTAATTCAGAGAAAGAAATCATCTGTTCAAAAAATTCTCCTAAAAAATTGTTATAAAAATTATTTGTGATAAGAATTAAGAACTTTAGAGTCATGAAACATTGTCCCAAAAATCAGAAACTAATTGCTTCAAAATGCAATCAAAGTACACAACTTTACAACAGGGAAAAATCCATCTGTAGGGAAAGTTGTGGCCATATTAAACATAATGATTGCCTATTCTTGTGAATTTTCTACTCCTTTGGAAAAGACTTCTGTACACAAGATGCATACAATAGCTACAACTGGCATTCCATTGTCATTTAATTACTTCATCTATAAAACTCTTTCATCATGCATACACAAGATTATTGGTTTCTTTTACAGCCCATTAGTGTACCCCTGATACTTTTTCTGAAACTAGATTAATTCAAAGGACAGCATGTCAGCTGGGTAAGCAACTCACGCAGAGCCCAGACCTTTGCTGCACATCAATACACTAGTTTTCTGTAACTTCAGGAGTGTGTGATTATGATTCTCAACAGATTCAATCAGAAGGGGTTCTGAAGAGGTTTTCATTCCAATTATGCATGCCTCATTATCATACCTTTAGTGAAGCAGAAGGTACATTGCAAGGTGAGAGTTAAAAACAGTCAGATGAAAAGCACAAAGCGTAAGTATCTTAGAAGGATTTCTAAATTAGTCTGAAATAATTCATAGTAATATTAATCACCCTTTATACAACACTGCATTTTTACATGGCCTTTTACAATCAGCTCTCAGAGCACCTTTCACAGGAGGGCATGTAGCTTCATTAAAGGAAGCATGCAGCTCTTACTGGGAAGACAAGTTAGATGGTATCCTATGATTCAGTGGGATTGAAGGAGTTTTTCAACCTGTTTTTCTGAGGTAGAAGTTAGGTGCTCATAAAATATGAAAGGCCACAGTGGAGAGGAAATAGGGCATTGTTATGAAAGGCAGAGTTGATGGAGACCAAACCTTAGGCTAACAGAGAGCGCTAAAACAAGAGTAAAGAACCATATAATTAGGAGCTATTTGGAGCATGACGCTGAGGTTCACAGATCAGAAAATACAGTAAGGTTTGGAAAGGACAGAGAGGAAACTTCACTCTGAAGGTAAAAGACAACACAAAAAGATTTAAAGAGAGAATTTATGTGGTTAGTAGAATATAACTGTCAATAACAGTATTTTTGCTAGACTGAAATGCAGAATAAGTAGATAAGCAGAGAGGAAAGAGGGGATGGATAGACATGAAGAGACTAACTGAAAAAGCATTTGAGAAAAAAAAAAGAGGAGGAATATAACCAAGAAAGAAGTGTGAAGTTGATAATTCTGGAAGGGAGAAAGTGGATGAGGAATGAGAGTCATGCACTATGACAAAGATGCCTGAAACAGCAAAAAATGGTACAAGGAAATAACAGAGAAATCAATGTTTAAGAGTAAGAATACATATTAAAAAGAAAAATACAGGGAAGCCTGATTGCAGATATCTTAGAACACGGCTGAAGGAGGAACCCTTCACGTACACACACACAAAAAACCCAAAACAAAGCATGAAGGCAAAGAGAAAAAATGAACTTCCTATGTTAACAGAAAAAGGAAAAAAAATTTTCTACACCCATTTTTTTAGGTGAAGGCCATGGATAATATACTTATAGGGAAAAAAAGAAAAAATGAAAGAATATATGAAATATAAATCCCTAACAGATCATATGGACAAAAATTGCAAAGTGATAGAAAGAAAGAGCAAGAAAGGAAGTGAGAAAAGGAAGTATAGATTAAGGAATGGTGAAGATGAAAAGTATGGTAACAGAAAAGAGATGAAAGTAAAGGCTAGAGGCGGTAATAAAAGGCAAAAGAGGAGGAAAGAATCTTACTGGATATCAAATTTAAACAGCAAAATATTAAAAGATCATTCACCATATTTATGTCATGAAACCACATTGATGGATGGGGCTTTTAGGAACCTGGTCTAAGGCAAGGTGTGTTTAAAGATCCCTTCCAACCCAAACCATTCTTTTGTTCTTTGGTTCTACTCCTAAGCTCTAAGACACCACTAACAAACCCAATCTATCAGTAAAGGGGTGTGCTGCTGCATAACAGCCAAATATTAATTAAATGGAAGAGTAAAGATATAATAGCAGAATACGCATTTAAAAAGCAGTCAAAGGAAGAGACCAATCCTCTGCTGCACAAAGGAAAATAAGTGAAAACTCAACACATGTTTGAAAAATGTCAACTGTACAAGCTAAGCACAATGGCAGATGCCTACCTGTAACTTCTGCTAGACACATTTTAGAGTATCTTCAACAGACTTAAGCAAGGGTCTGCTGGTTTCTGAATTCTTCTCCTGAATAAATGACCTTAAAGTACCTACACAAAACAGATGCTTTAAAAATGGTAATATTGGTAAAATTAATGAACCTTTTAATCCTATGCACTCTCAGTAATTTCAAACACATTCAGATGCCAGTTGGATAGGAGTAATGATGAATCAAAACATGAACTTAGCTTCCTCACTGAGATGAATATATTATTATGGTAACACAGTGATAGGATAAATAAGGCACTTCTACTAATAGGAATGGGCATAAAGACTTCTGAGGAAAATGAAAAGTGTTTGAAGAGCTTGTTTGCATGACAGAAAACAGTACTCTTCCCACTGTCACAGCAACAGCAACAATACAACATGCTGCAGTTTTCTATCACAGAAAAAACTTGTAAGTAATTATTTTAATTGGTGTCATAGTAAAAACAGTGCTGGAAAAATACCAAAAAATCATAATACATTTTAAATACATTTTAATTAATTCATCATACATTACAAAACCTTGCAATAAAATTAATCAAAACTTTAGAATGGGTGCATATGGGACAAAAATATCTTTGTCCATTTAAAATGAATTATGTAAGTTCTCCAATGTAGGATTTTATTCAAAAATTGTAGGAAAAAAATAACAAATGTTGAAAATCAGTGATTTTTTTTTTTACTTCTTTTGTGGGATATCCATCAATTTGCAGCATCAAGCAACTTTGGCAAAAAAATTTCAAAATATGCCTTTGACCAGTGAACATAATTCAGTTAATAATTGTTAAATCTTTGTTAAATCATTCAAAATACTCCATTGTGTACACTGACACTATCTTTTTGGTAACAAACAAACAAACAAACAAATCAAAAAAAAAACCCCACAAACAAAAAAACCACAAGTGGCTAAATAAGTCCTCCACAGAAGCAAAAGAAAATTATTAGGAAGTGAAATGTTAGTGTACTTTCTTAATTATTACTGACAGTTTAGCAAGAACAAATGTAAGATCCAATTTGCTTATATGTTCATACATCTATTTAAGATAGTTCTGCCCAGTTCCAACAGTGTAATGGTGGATATGTTTACCATGTAAAATTATTTAGAGCAGTGGAATTCAAAAAGTAGGGCAAAATGCTCTTCATGTTCCCACATAGCAATTGCACCACAACTGAAAAACAAAGTGAACTTCTTTTTGTTCCTCTATCATAACAACATATTCTGAATTGGGCAGTAATTCTCAGTTAAAACTGTGACAGAACTTCAAAATCCATGGGTCTTTATAACTTTTAACTACAAGACATGAAACTAATTTCACATGTTCACTAACTTCAATATAGTTGCCACAGTCTTGAAAATAAGCATCCACAAAATGTTACTGATATGGAGGCAGAATCTAATCAAGGAAGAAAGGAAGAAAAAAATCAGTATAAAATCTACACAATTATTAATTAGATTTAGACCAAGAAAATGCTTTGTCACTACTACACTTCAGAGGCTTTATGTTTCTCATTAAAATAAATTCCCTCAAATATTTTTAGAATACTAAAAATTATCTCTCTAATTGGATGTTCAACAGTTCAGGGCTCTAATGGTCTCATTGTTTAACATGGTTTGTTTATTACAAGTAAAAAAAAGGTGAAAGTAAGCTACACTGATGTTTAAACTCTTCATTTCTAATAAACGAAAGTAATGAAACATTGACAGAGCTCCTAATGTGGTGAAATTTGAGGTCTAGTGTATTAATGTTTTTCCCAATAAATCAGTTAAGTTTTATACCACTTGTATCTTTTTAGTACAAATGCAGAACCCATCTGTTTGGCTAAGCTTCTAAGGACTAATAAGCTCCACTGCATGTCGCTTGTGTTATTAATATTTACATGAAATCCAATTTTACTTATTAGAAGTACCCTGTTTCTTGCTTCTAAAGACTTTTGAGATATCTAAACATTTCTCTTTGAGTACAACAGAAAACTAGAAGAGAATGATGGGTGTACATCCCACATCTGTCACACACCAGAAGGTTTTACAAATTTCATCTTCAAAGCTTTTTTTTCTTCTCCTGTATCACTTATGTCTATATCTACCTATCCAGTTGGACTGGACCTTTCGGTTCTGAGAGAATACACGCCTGTTTCACAGAAAGGATAAAACAGCAGGGGCTTGCACCACAAATCAAGGCAGAACACAATGGAATGTATGGAATGTGCTGCTCATGCCTTACCAGCCAGGAACCTGTCCATGATGTAAACTTCATGATCCTAATCATGTAAGGAAAGGAAAAGTACAATCAACTTGGAGACTTCAGGGAAGACAGAATGTCAACTCACAACCTGGTCTCATCAAGAGTAGTTTTAGATGCAATTTATAGTATCATTAAGCAAATAATTAACAAATGCTTTGACCTGAAAAATTTCTTCAAAGACAGCATGCTCGATAAAGTCTGAAACTACTCATGCTAAACAGTAATTCTGAGAGACAGAGAAGATCCAAAATCTGAACTACTCACAGGTTCTTGGGATCCAAGGATTCTTAAAAGAAAAGAAAATTCTGAAGTTTCCTAACTAATATAAATGTAAAATCATGTTGCTCCCATTGTAGTCCTTCTGGGCCTATAACATTTTGACATATGCATATGAACCAATCATCTTTTCAGGCATTTTCTATAAGAAAAAGGCCAGAAGGAAAAAAATAGGTATCCGGCTTTCACCAATTTGATTTTCTTATTCCTTTTCTTAATCTCTAAATGTTGTGAGTTCCAGCACACACAAACGTGAAAAGCAAGAGAATGACAATCCCAGGAAATACAAAGGGGTTGGGTTTTTTTGTTTTTTTTTTTAAGAAAAGCCTGAATGGCCAAGGCAGTTAAGCAGTCAAAGAAATTGTATTGTGAAAATACAAATTCTGGGTTCTGAAAGGAAATGCGGAAGACAAAAAAGACATTTAGGAAATGAACATTACTGCAAGCAGAATATAAACTAAAATAGTATTCAGGGATTAACCTACATCTGCCATCTTGCCTTAACAGTACTATTAACCTACTACCTATTAACAAAACTATTATGCAAATACCTTCAATTAATAGGGAGTCCACTAAAGTAAATAATCTGCTGATGAATTACATTAAAATATTCTTTCCTTACTTCAAAAGGAAAAACTTTGTTGAGGTGTAACAAACTGTAAAAAGGTACAGATGATAAAATTTTACTTTGCCCCCAGAAGATTTCTGAGAATAATGAGATTTCTAAGTAAACAAGTAATTGCGGATAGCTAAAGGTATAGAAAAATTTCCTCTTTAATGTAATTTTTAACTAATATTTATGCAAGATGCAAGACTATATGCTTTCATGTTTCTGAACCAGCAGTCAGGAGATTGATTTTGGGCACATGCAAACCTCTCTTATTACTGACTGCATATTTTAGAAATAAGGAAAATAACAGCAAGCTTAGAAGTGGGAAGGGAAGGGAAGGGAAGGGAAGGGAAGGGAAGGGAAGGGAAGGGAAGGGAAGGG
>VZUI01000081.1:0-75121 GCA_013401135.1 Cettia cetti | reverse complement strand
CATCCATCCATCCATCCATCCATCCATCCATCCATCCATCCATCCATCCATCCATCCATCCATCCATCCATCCATCCCCATGACTCAGTTTTCCAACATACAGTGTATTGGAAAAGTGACCTGTGGTGCCTGTGCAGCATGTTTTCTGCAGCAGGACCTCCCCATTCTGACTCCTCACATGAAGGAAGCCCAGGCTGAGGATCTCCTGCAGAGGAGGAAGCTCTGAAACCATTCCTGTAAATAAAGGCCTCCTTCAGCAATGTTCCAAACCATCAAAGTTAAATACACACTCAGTGCACTGCTCACTCCAAGCAACAGCAGAGGTGTCAGACACTTTGTCCAGCAGGTGAAAGCCACTGCACTGTATTCATGGAAAGGATGGCAAGGAAAGCACGTGGTGGGAGCTGTAAGGTGATGAGTGAATGAGAAACCTGGGTGAGATCAAGAATCCGGCTCTGTCATTTCACTCCCCACAAAGTATTTTCTCTCAAGCCCCACCTTCACTGTTTTTAATTCCTCTGGTTTCCCTCTCTCCTCCTCTGCACCCTTGTCTCACTGCTTTCCTCCAGGGCCACCCAGTGCATGGTAAAGTTCATTTCTGAACTCATCCTCTGATGGTGAAGGAGGAGCTGTGCGAGAAGAGTCAGGGAGGGCCCCAGAGATGGGCATTTTAGTCACACACAAGGCACCAATGGTAACCCAGCAAGGGAGAGACGGGAGCTGTGGAGCCAGGGGCAGACACAGCCTCATCACTACCCAGCCAGGTCAAGCATCAGCTAAATAAAGAGAAGCTGCAATTTAAAGAAGGGCCAGGATTGATGATAAAATGGTCACTGTGGAACTGGTGAAGAAACTGTGTGACTTCCTGTGTCATGCCACAATTTCAGAGCTTTAGGCTCACCCCATGGCCTGAATCCGCTTCTCATGTTTGCCTTGTACAGATGCAAATACACTTTAAAATGAAGGAAAACCAGCCTATTTTGCTAATTCTGAGCTGTGGAAAAAATCCAGTGAGGGTGTGTGCACATATGACTGATGGAAATCAAACCTCTGAAGTGCAGATTATTTTAATTATAGTCAGAAAAGCATGTAAGGTGCAAGTTTCAGCCAGATAGTTTCCATTCTGATCTTTAATTTTGTAGTAATAAAAATACTTGAGTGGCTCTGTCTAGCTGAAAGAATAATAGGTTGTCTGGTTTGTTATGGCAGCTGGGACACTAAGTAACAACATACACAAGGAGAAATTATATACATATCTGTACAAAATGAGGCATCACCAGCTCTCGCTCGTGCACTCTCTCCACGTGTCTTTCACTGTAAGGCAGCCACTGAATGGACAGGGTTAGTGAACAGTGCTATTGATTGTTTTTTCCCCCCACTACAGCCTGATTTTCTTTGAAAAAGAACCAAGCTTCTAGAGGTTTCTAAGAAGTGTTTGTGAACTCACAGAACACACTTGACAAAAATCTAGCAAGCAATCCTCTGAATTCCAACAGATGCAAGCAAACTACATCACAAATTGGCTTCACCCTTTCCAAGATACTAAACTCAGTTATGTGAGAGCTCAGGGTATAATGAGTATTAGTAGCTAGATCACAGATTTGCTTCT
Source organism: Cettia cetti (assembly GCA_013401135.1). NCBI lineage: Eukaryota > Metazoa > Chordata > Aves > Passeriformes > Sylviidae > Cettia > Cettia cetti. The sequence goes on along the minus strand of VZUI01000081.1, from coordinate 73,512 downwards.
ACAACATATTCATTCTGTTATTGACCTAGATTAGTGAAACGATGGAAGGATTAAGGCTTTGAACACCTTCAGTGGAAAGTGCTATTTTAAAATCAGACACATTTTGGCAGTCTCAATTGCAGTCAGGATCCTCCAGCCCTAACAGGGTGTTTGACTGCCCTTCTTTCTACCCTAAGTGCTTTTTATACATATAAATGCTACTAAAACCACACCTTTAAATTCCATATAGTGCTAGTTATTTTATACATAGAAAAACCTGAGATACACCAAACTCTTCATGTAGCTGTTTGCCTAGCTGGTGTGTATTCGTGTTCTTCAACCTATTGTTCAGAGAAACTGGTGTTTCATTTCACAGTTAAAAGAACTTAATTACTTGAATCATAGAGACATGAAAGGCAAGGCAAGGAGAGAAAATATCTCCCATTTTAACCTCACCTTCCACAAGCTAATTTGATAGTGTAACTTGAAGTACAGAAATCTGAAATCTAGTTCTGAATGTCTTTTTACCTCTCTCTCAAGAGATATTACTCAGGTTTAGTGCAACATTTCAAAATGTTACCATGCCTATCTCAAAACCAGGTATTTTAATACAGAATAGATATCTACCTGCTTTAATTCAGAACCCATTCTATATGTGATTCTAAGAACCTCTTCTAAGAAGTTCCTACCTATTAAGTATTAATTAAATACTCTTGTCATTCCATGAAAAAAGATCCTTATTTAGCTGGAAATAAAGACAGACTCAAACTTTGTTTTATTTTTTAATAAAGTTTAAATAGTTAAAGTAAGAGGAAAGAGTACGTTTTAAAGCCAAGCTATTTCTTTGTTCCATGCTAGGCCTTAAAATTGGATTTACCGGCAAACACGGGCCATGAGCAGAGCTGTATACTTAAAATGCTGGTGTAGAGTATATTAAAATAGCCGGTGACTCACTCCAGATTACCTTGAAACAAAGGAAACAAAATCTCTACAGTTTTTGAAATGTATTGCCTCTTATCCTGATTAATGGAAAAATTATCCCTACAAAAGATTTTTTTAAAATATGAATACTCTACAAAATATTTGCTTTATCCATTGGCAGGACTTTGAAAATCTCCAAAATATTTGAATATGCGTGCCTAAGGAAGTTTATAAATGCCAATCCAACACTGTAACAAAAATTCCAAACAGAACTGGAAATTAGAATAACTCAACCAAATCATCCCACCATAAGAATATTATATTTCAATTCTGCATATACACAGACCAGCATGGTTTGGTTTGTTTTAAAAATTCTTCATGTCCTGCAGAATACAGCATAGGTTTGTTTCATTAGTACCTTCACCCTTCCATTTCCTTAATGCTATTTCCTCATTAACATTTAAAACAGTATCTAATCTGTCTACTGACTTTTTCAGCCCTCAGGGCTCTTCTTAGCCTCAACCCTATCCTCACCCATGGAGATCCTTCCCCTCCTGCTTCAGAAAGAGGTTTTTGTTCATTTTCTTCTTTTTCAGATACAGGTAAGTATCCTACCATAAAGGGAGCATGGAAACAAATGGAACAGCACTGGGAATTACCAGGACATTTACAAGCCAAGATTGTGAGTAGGAGCTTCGATTTTTGAAAGAAAAATGTCATGCTTTGTTTATATTGAATAATATTTGACAGATTGGATAATATGTCTACTATAAACATAGTTTTGTGCCACAAACAACCACAAACTGCAGACAATGTAATAGAGTTTGATGAATTTTGTGTAACACAAAAAAAAAAAAAGGTAGAGTTCGAGTAGATCTGCAATGGTAACAAACAAATGATCCAACAACCTAAAAATACATCTGCTACACTAAGAAAAAATCTGCAATGAGATTAGAAGCTTCCAAATTGTGGACTGATTGCTCAGGGACCACAGATGTAAGAAAGTATTAGCTTGAAAAAGCCTCAGCTTTCCAAAATTCAAAATCATTAAAAAGCAATCTGTTCATCGTTCTATGATTTAACTGTTTCCTAGTCTATGGGAATAAACAGCAGGATACAACCCTGTTGGCAACACCCATGTAGCTTAAAAAAAAAAAAACCCAAAACTTTTAAAAGTAAATTAAGAAAATATATTCTTAAAGAAATAAAAAATCAGATGAGCACGAAGAAATGCCATGATGAATCCTGAGACAAATTATCCTACATCGTTGCTAGTCTATGAAAACTGGTTTGAATAATAAACACACTGGAGTATTCAGTGACAGCATACAAATCAAAAGTATTTGTAATTATTAAGTTGTGCATGTTTTTAACTGACAAAACATGCTCATGGGCTTACTTTAAAATCTCTCACTGCTTGTTATCAAAGTTAAAAGATCATTTGCATACCAATACATATACTGTAAACATGAACTTCTCATTAAGGAAAGATGGATTTACAGTAATTTGATCTTTTACAAAAAGCTATTGGTAACCAAATCTCTCAGTGTCTAACTTTCTAGAAAATTAAACCAATGTTTCCACCCTCAAAGCTGAAACACTACCTCTTTAGGAAACAGCCCTGTTTATTTGTTAATCAGAAATACAATCGAGTGGCATATTTCCATTTTGCTCTTCGGCTGACAGTTTCAGTTTCATTATATTTTACAAGAAAACAGCAGACTTGCAGAAGTCCTGTAAATTCTTTCATATCGCAACTGATTTAATTACAGCAGTGAACAAACGCAGCAGTGGTGCAAAATAAGATCAGCCCAATTGCCCTTATTTGATGATAGGATCTCTCTTCCTGTTTGGCTTACAGCAGTGAGGACTTCTTGTTTTGTTTCGGCTTTTTGTTGGTTTCTTTTTTTCTGGTCAGGCTGCCTCTGTCAAGACTGACAGAAGCAAGAAGTTGATATGCCCTTAGAATTCCAGCTTGAGAATGATCCTCGTACGAATACAGCTGAATTTCAATCAGTAGGTCGGGGAATGATACTAATGTGGAGGAAATTATCTGGATAGCTCATATGTTCACTTAGCCACTGAATGGGTGTTTCCAGCATTGGCTCAATTCCATGAATCATCACTTGAGTCTTCTGCTCTCCATCTAATTCAAAGAAAAAGAGAAACCACTAGTATACCATTCAAAGTTCACAGAAAGATTAAACATTTACTCATACTTAATTTACGGCAGATTTAACCGGTGTTACAGAGTTTAACATTTAACAGAATGAAAAGTAGGAAATAGTGTGGAGAAAGCTGAGATTTGTATCATCTGAAACAGAAACTTCGAGTTAAAAGTAATTCCAAAAAAAAAAAAATGGAATTAAGTGAAACTTAATGAAAGTGCCACTCTTCTTTACTAGTTGCAAGAGGGTTTTTCTTAACCCTACACTGATCCCAGCTTGTTGTTAACCCAGTTAAGGCACATCCATCTCACCCACCTGTAAGGCATATGATTTTTACACAGATCATGCTAAAAATGTTGAGCTTCCTAAAAAATACTGGTAAGTTGTATTCTTAATACTGTGATCTTCTGAAAGAGCTGGACTATTTGTAATATAAGACATGTATTATTCCTGAAGTAGTTTTGTTTTGCTAAGAATAATTTACATAAATCACTAGCAATATCTCAGAGTTACTGTTAAGGCAGAGTTGGCACTGGCTTTTTCTCACTTAGTTTCATCTCTTGGAAAAGTCAAGTTAGCAAATAATTCCCAGTATAACAAGAGTAGTTCCTAAGAATATTTCAATTCTTTTTATTTATACTTGTCCCGGAGGATGCAAGTACTTTGATCCTTTGATTCAAATGATGGGAACCAGCTAAAGCAACTAACATAACAGTCATGACATGAACTAAAACAACAAAAAATGAAAATTTATTTCAGAGACAAGAGATGAGAAGAGCATATGAAATATGCTTCAAATAATGGTTAGGGGGGGAAAAAGTAGGCAGTGACTTTTCACTCATTTTATTCCATACTATGGCATTCTCACATGGACCTACCACAGTGAAATCCACATTCAGTACTCAAAAGTATTACTTCATTCACTAATTGGCATTTCATGTCCCCCTCCAGCATTTTCATTACAGAACAAACCACCATCCTCACCAAGAGCTGCATGGAAGAGAGCAGAACCTAGAAGCGTAGGTACCATTACTGGTTCTTTTATTCAGCAGCCCCAGTTGTGGTGTAATTTCTATTTTATAACACAGATAAAATCACGTTTGTTTGGTGATTAATCAGCCAAAATGATTTGACAGCTGCCTGAAGAAGTTTGTAGTATCACCAGCTATCCATGCCCACACAGCTAAATTATGCAGGAAAAAAAATCATCCTTAAACATGCAGTTGACTTTACACTAGTAATAATTCTTTCTGCAAGAGCAGACAGTTTTGTTTGCCTAAAAAAAGCATTATACTTTTGTTACTTGTTACCTACATATGGTATATTCTGTACAAAGTCTTGATTCTCTAAATACATTGTACACACATTAACACACTAAATTAAGCATAAACACTCGCTGGTTTCTGGTTTTACTGCAGACAAATCTGAAGAACAAAGCACATAATTTAAAAAGCAATTTCTGGTACTTCTAGCCAAAACAGGTATTTATTGGGCTGAAACACTACCAGTCAGATTGTCAAGAGAATAAACTCCAAAAGAAAAGATCTCAAGAAACCCAGTTGTGGTGGTACATTCATTCATTTACAACACCAGTTTTCTTTCTTCTTAGGAGCTGGGGAACATCTAAATATTTTTAAGTAACCTCCAAAAATATATATTTAACACTTAAAATGAAAAAGTACCCTACGGTATTCGTTAAATTGGTGTTAGTGACATCTAAAAAATCTTTCATAATATTACGTAATTTTCAGAAAGAAGTGACTTGCAGAAAACCAGATGACAGATTGCATCTGACTCTTTAGCCAAAACTTGCAAAAAATAAGATTAAAACTTTAGAACCCCAGCATAATTTTTTGCCATTGGAGGAAATGCTTATAAATTATATACATCTTTTTTGGCTCCTCCATTACTGTGCAACATAATATTTTCATATGTGTGTGCATGTGCCTACTCTTGCTTAAAAATGAAGTGCAGGTGATCTTGGTGTCTCCATTCCTTGTTCCTTACCCAACTTTGTCCCTTTCTCATACAAACCTTTCATTCTGTTCCTTGGCAAACTGAGAAAGCCTCAGAGGTCAATGAAGAATTTACAGTTTAATTAAAGTCTAAATCTCTGCATTAGCATTGTTTGTGCTTTAGTATTATCTCTGACAAAGCATCACTTCTCCTTAATTCCTTTTCCCCTTGAGGCTTGACTGGAGAGATCTTATCTCTCAATTCTGTATTTACTGCAGCCTTCTTTCACCAAATCCATTGTTTTTACTTCAACATTCTTCTCTCCTTTTGTTACTAGGAACCATAAACTCTCACTTAAGGCACATTTACCCAAATTTTGCTCAACTTTCATGTTTTCCATCACACATCAGATTAAATCAGAGTCTCTCTCATATAGACTCTTCTCCACTTTTTGTAGCAAAAAGTTGTCAATAACAAATATACCAAAAAAATTACTGAAGAATATTCTTGTTTTGTCAACAGCTATCTAATTCTTATCCATTTCCACCGTGATCTGAGTCCTGAATGGTTTGCTTTTGCTAGCTATCATGAAAACTCCATCAACCTGTTTTAAAGATACAATAGATTAATAGATTTACAAAATATTTTTCTTTCCGTGGTTTTAGCTGAATCTTGACACACCAACCGCTGTCCTCTTCTTCCCCACACCACATTCTAGGATCACAAGAAGCTTTTTGAAACTGACAAAATGCATCTACAAACTGACAAAATGCATCTACAATTTGCTAAACACAACATATATTTAAATTAGTGGTACAAAATTTAAATGGCCTAATTACAAAGAGTAATGCCATTCTATATAATTGGTTAATGCCTGTGAAAATTAGGGAAAATAACTCTGCTCATCTGCAGCACACAGGGTCCAGACCTGATACCATTACTGTCAATACCTATTCTACAATGTTCAGTTATGTAGTGAAGAAAACACAGGACTTCCTCAAAACTGCTAAGTTCAAATTTTTCAGTAACCTCACCAACTTTTTGTCTTCTTAAAATCCTGTCAGACCTCAGTTACATGTTACTTATCACATGACCCAAGATTTCGTTTTTTTGTTTTGCTGCAAATCACTCTAGGCAGTAAGATGAAGTGGAAATAGAAAAAAAAAAAAAAAAAAAAAAAAAAAAAAAAGCATAGCAATATATGTTTTGTAAGTTTTTGTAGTGTTACCTGGAGTATTTCTATGTTACTGAAGTGATGCACAAGTAACAAACACTGTTTTGGCATTTACAAAAAACCAAAACAAAACCAAAACTAAAAAAAAAAACCAAACCAAAACCAAAACAAAACAACAAAAAAACACAACCCCACACCACCCCAAAACCCAAACAAATAAACAAAAAAAACCACTCCACCACACAACCCTGAAAACTAATTAAGTCATCTATCAGAATGGTAGTACCAAGAAATTTTTTTTCTACTTTCCTTGTGGAGCTGTATCAATAGAAAAAGTATTACAGCCCCCTCAAGTTACTAGAGGCAAGCTCTAAGCACAGATGATAAACATTTTTGGTAAAACTTAATATTCTCCAGAAGGCAGATAACTATGCTTATATGTTATGTACTAAGACATTTTTGAGACATTCAGCTCACTTAACTTAGACCCTAACTCAAAGCTGCAACACTTAAACTGTTGACCAGACCCAGGCTAATTAATCGTATCATGTAGAGTCAGAAGAGTTTTCCAGCTCTGTACAGAAAATGGAGAGAAACAAGAACCTATGAACTGAAGGGCTTAAGAAGAGATCTGCTTTTCTGTCACCTATAAGATGGCTCTGTGTTCCTGATGAGGAAACCACTACAAGGAAATACTGGCAAAGAACTCTTTTGCAGATAGGCATCTGCTAGAAGGAAGCAAGAGAGAGTGGCCTGTTGCATCTCAAGTGAGTCCTTGAGAGAATGGTTCAAAGCCCTGCTCAACCTGAAGCAGCTTGAGTCCACTCTCTCTTCTTTAAGGGGAATGCCCTAACTGCAGCATTCACTGTTGCTAATCCCCAGCTTCCTTTAAAACCCCTCAACATCCAGAAATCAGCAAGATACAGCAGAAGAACAAGAAAATCTGTAGACGTCAGAGAAGGTGGGAAGGTGTGCAATGTCATGGTGTGAACACAGTAAGTTTTTCTATTTCCTTCAGCTCTATGAGTTGTAGCTTGCAAAGGAAACTACTCAATAATTAGCTTATTCAGCATCAATTCAGATTGTTGCACCACTGATGCATCTACCGAGTTATTGTTTAAAAGAATGGAGATAAAAGATTGATTTAGTTTTGAGACATATTCAAGTGCCTGAGAGCAGAAGAGTTGAGAAGGCACTGCCTCTGTCACAGGTACTTATTTCAGCCAGTTTTTACCCAGATTAGCACCTCAATGCTCAGCAGTGCTGCAGTGACATACTCTCTTTCACCTACACAAGATCAGATCCTCTAGCCAGACTACATCTGTGATGTACCACTTAAAATTCTTTAGTGGGATGAAATACCTCCCTTCCTATTTGTGGCCTCAAGCAATCACCTGTCAGGGCAATTTAGCAGGCTTAAATCCCTTAACCGATAGACAATACAAGATATTCAGGCTTTAGCAAAAGTGCCCCTGGAGTACTCAATTAGAATCCTCAGTATGCAAGTTCTCAGTATGCAATTCTCCTAGAATCTGCCTGTAGTCAGGAGTACCACCACTTATAAAATTGGCTTTACAACCCTAAAAAGGCAAATAGAACCTGGTACTTCAAATTAGGGGCAAACAACGCATTTCCTGTATGGTACAAGGCCGAAGGACTATAGACAAGGACACTAAAATGTATAAGAAGTAAACAAAATCAAGTTCCATGCAGTAGCAGCATTTTAATAGTGTAACATAACTGGATGCCAACTTTTCCAGCTCTGAAGTGGGCCACAGACAGTTGCTTATCTTCAGAATATATCATGTGCTCTGGAGAAGATGATACTGAAGGTATTCCTTCAGTAGTAGACAACAGGCTACACCATATTTTAGGAAAACTCATCTTGGGACAGCATTACAAGGAGCAGAATTTTCTTTTTGTGACTGTGGTATGGCTGCTTTCCTGCCCATTTCTTCTGCTCCTCACATTATCTGGCAGAAACTGTGTACTCAGCCCCTGGTGCCTCAGACACTTCAGAACCTGAAGAGACACACTAACACCTTCACTGGAAAGATTTTAATTTACCTGTGTAGGATCTCTTAGGAAATCACGTACAGAAACATAGCTTTCAGTAATGTGCTTTGTGTGAGTAACAGTGTGCAACCACTAAGTTTGTTACTGAAAGATAGTGCTGACCCAATTTTGAAAGCCTGAAGCCAAAGCTGGGCAAGGCTAAATCTCCAGTAAACAAAAGTGAAAATTTCTTTCTTGGAAGCTAGGTTTCTGGTCTAGCACCAAGGATCACACATGAAACTGTGCACTTATTTACAAATGACTACTCGGTATTACCAAGCAAATTCAAAGGCTGTGTTCTAATTCGTAACCACACGTGGTAGGAAAACATTGGACAGTGGCTGAAGTTGTTCTTCCCCTCTCTAAGCACCTCAGGTTGGATACTCTAGAACATACAGAGATGAGACAGCCCCAAATAATCTCATAGTCTAAAGAAATTCTCTACCAATGACTTCAGCATTGGTAGCAAAAAAGAAACAAATGTTTGATGAACATACTTCACTTTTTGCACTTTTAAGTAGGTAGCATCTCTAAAACCCCTCAAACCTCAATAAAGTCAGCAATGGTTTAATTTGTTATCCCTGAAACTTGATAAAGAGCATTGACCTTGTTTAACAGTAACCTGGCCAAACAGCTCCAATGTCCAATATTAAAATTGACAAAGATAAGATACCATTTACAACAAAATGAGCTTCACAATTATTTTCATTGTGTGCTACAAAAAAACCCCCACGTGTTCATAAAATGCAAAAAAAAAAAAAAAAAAGGCTAAGGAGTATTTATCAACATTTTCACATCACTTTTGGAGTACTTACTATAGGCAGATACCACTTTTTTTTTTTAATTCATGGCAAAATATTTCTTTGGTCAGTGAGCAACCATAGCTACAGAGTGAATTAAGCCCACGTATAAATTAAATATTCATGCTTTACTTTTCTTCAGTGCCTTTAAAAAAAAGTATTAGAAACTACCACATTATTACAGGCTTTTCCATTCATAAACTCCAATCTAACTGGAACATCTGCAATCAGTTTCTGGCACGTGTATGTGGAATAGTGACCAAGGTACCAGAAATATGGTGAGGTGTTCTGATTCCACAGTAATGACAAATTCAATATAAAGGGATCAAACAGAAAAATAAATTTGTGTACTGAACAAATTTTACTTAATCAGCTGAGTACTAACAAGAGCTCAATACCTATGTAATTTCATGGGAAGCGCATAAAAAGTTGATTTTGGTCAAATCTCATGGCCAAATATATTCTGCTCTTCGAATGAACCTAGCACAAGTACTTCAGAGAGCAAACATGTTCTCTTTCCTAAAACCAAGTATTTCATACTTAAGAAACTATAACTTCAAGGTCTAAGTTTATGCCATGTTCGATTGACCACGTTATTTTTTAGTTAGAATTTAGAAATTTTTAACTAGGAATAAAATCTTATGAGCTTTCAGAAGCTTCACATTAGTCTATTTCAGCCAGCATATCCCAGGCTGTCCTTACTTTTCTGTGAATTCCATCTTGTGCAAAAATGATCCTGCTTTGTTACAGAAATAGGCTCTACTGCTAGAAGTGACTCATTTTCCATAGCAATCTTAACATGCTTTTAACCTCACTTCAACCACACAAATTACCAAAATCCTTATTCTCTTCCTCTCCCCCAAGTTGGAATGATGACCAGTTTAAGGAGACCCACAGATGATACACTGGATTACGTCAGCAGATACGCCGTTCAGTATCCTCTGACCAAGACCAAGAACACACAAAGAGTTCTGCAAAGCCAACTCTACAATAGCCTAGCCACAACAAAAGGTTCCTCTGACCTCAAAAATTTTAGATGCTGATACGTGACATGAAAGCACAGGACTGACTTTTTTCCTTCCTGCCTACATATCTCACCAGCACTGGGGAAAGCCATTGAAGCTGACTTCAGATGAAGAACTCACACACAGAAATACAAGGTCAGTGCATTATTCAGTGTAAATGTCTTTCTCGAAATGATTCCATGACTGAAATAAGAATTGTCCCAAACACAAGATGTGATGACTCTGACTGCCCAACATAAATATAAATAAACCATGACATAGATTTAGTTAACTGTCAGCAACAAGACAATATCACTCATTTTAACCATTGGGAGTAACATGAGTTCAATTGCTCAAACTGAAGGTCATCATTTTCCTGAATGTCTGGTTGCAGTTTGGGGTATCATAAATAAAAGTTACAACTTTGTATTTTGTTTTAAAATCTCTTTCAAAAGGAATGTTAATTTTTAATACGTTACTGAACAACCTACAGATAACAGAACAAGAGTGTTCAGCTTACCTTTTCTAACTCATTCAGCTTTTTTTAAAAATTCTTCTCCAAAATAAAGAGCTAGAAACCTCATTCTCTCCATCCTGGAGTGTTTTGTCACTTATATTACATGTCTCAATTTAAGGCCCTTAGAGCGCCTTCATGTCATCTTACCAGTGCCCTTGGTAAGAACTACTTGTCCAAAATGCTATGATAGAACTAGACCTGTATCAACTTCAGTGAACTCTATTCTTGCAGAGTACTTGTCTACAAAAGCCCAGCTCCAGGCAAGATATAAATATGGATTGATATTAAATCACTAATTTAGACTTAATTATTGCTCTACTTCAAAAATATGTAAACATGGTTTTGACACAGGCCAGTTGCCTGGTATCTTTGTGATCTTCTCGTGGGATAAACATCCCAACTTGAATTTAGACATCTGTGAATTAATGGAAATGATAAAACTTTGTCACAGTTCTTATATGATTACATTCCTTGGATTATCCCAGGCACAGTCCAACCTTCTCTATCCCCAAAAGGGAAGAGCAATATTATCATATGCAGTATTACCATCATCTACATTAAATATTGCTAAATACTGAGATGAAATCAAATATTTGGAATCACTCCATTCATAATTTTCTTCTCCGTGCAATTTTTCTCTCTTGTTATTTCCTGTCATCTTTTACCTCATGTCTATCTTGAGGTTAGATAGCCACATTTCTGAAACACAGCAAAAAAAGCAGAATAAAGTAAGGATCACAAGTACAAGTTTATGCTGCTTTGGAGCAGCATTTGAGAACTTGGCTTGCATTTCTAATCTCACAGGAGCCAGAAAGCATGTAAATGAACTAGAAAATTTTTTTTCTAGTCCACTCAAAAAGTTTTTAGAGAAAGTGAATTTAGCCTGAAACACCATTAAGCAGACTAAGCCTGAGCAGACATTTTTAACAATTCCCCAAAACAGTTAACACTTACAGTAACACCATGTAAGACAAGAAACTTTTTCTTCTGTAAAAGAGTTCATTTGACCCAATGGAAAAGCAGATAGAGGGTGGAAATGGATTAAGCTTTACTTAACTGAACTTCACTATTGTTGCTTTTTAAATTATTTTATTCTTGTATATTTCATAGAAGCTTTTAAATGGGGTTCTTGGAATTAAGTCCCAACCTAATTTCTGACAGAACCCTAAAATACTTTTCTTAAAAATCTGACATCTTAGTCTTTAAAGGGCTTTAGAAGACCTTACAAGGCCAAAGATGCTTCCCATCGAACATGTAGCTTCAGGCAGAATAAAAAAAAAGGTAAGACTAAATTTCCAGGGAATATTCTTATAACCCTTCTTCCTTAGCATTGGTGCCTTAGCCTCATCTTTGAACTAGCAATAAACCTGTGGTAGTTTATAAAAAACAGGGGTTAGCAGCTGAGGCTTACAAAAAGATTTTCTTCAATGCATTAAGTTTGGCCATTCACATGTGAACAAAGTGACAAAGTTCAACCTAAATCCTGCTGCTGTTCATGTAACAAGCAAGCACACAACCCATTTAGATACATGAGGAACAGGCAGGGTGTGCATTAAAAGATAAACACTTGAGCACTTTGTGACAAATTGAGGCCAACTCACCCATGATATGTCCCCCACTGTTGAAGGAGAGCTAAATCACTTTTAAGAGTTGTGTAGTTTTTTGAACAGCAGACATCTTGACTTACATCAAGTTAACTCTTTTATGAACTATGCCCTTAATTAGATTTGAGGTTGTCCTTCCCTCCAAACAGTGTACAACTGACCTTCAGAAATTAGGGCGCTCTCTCTTTACAGCTAGGGAGCTAAACATGATTAATGTGGTTCTTGGGAAAAAAAAAACAACAAAAAAACCAAAACCAAAAAAACCCACCACAAAAATCACATTTGATAAAGATTTATCTCTACAAAGTTTGGTCTAAAGCAAATCAATTTGCTGTAAAAGACTTTGTTACTAATGTTTTGTGAGAACTTTTATAATGTCATTGTTTTCAAAATACTATTACGCCAAACAATTAAATAACGAATTCTCTAAGCAATTATATTGTATATCCCCTAAGCATATGCACATTCATACAGTTTTAAAGGTTTTTAATGGCATTCTTGAACTTTCAACCTCAAGTTTACTTCATTTTCAAGTTACTATAATTCACATCATGCCTGCAAATATTCTGTGATCCTAATGGCCGTCCATCTTTTAAAGAACTTTTATAAAGAACTTTTCAGCTAATCAAATGATGACCTATTCCTAGCAAAGCAAAGAAGGATTACTGTTCCTGAAAAATCACTGTCAATACAGAAGAGACCAGCAAGTTCACTTGTTTTCAAGCCATAAAGGCTAATTGCTAGTTTATCTGCCCAGTTTAATACATCAAATTCAAAAGTGGACATTGGAACATAATTACTGTTTAAAACTATTTGGCTGAAGAGTGATAAGTGACACATACAGATTGAAGGCTAAATGGCTGTTATTTCATGTTTTGTGCCTTCCCCTATTTAACTAAAGAAAAATAAACTGGTTTTTCCTTTTTAAAATGCTACTTCCAGGAATATTATTATGTTATTTAACAAAGTAAACAACTACACAAGCAAACCACATGGGAAAATTGAGATGATCTATTCAATTATATCCAAAGTATGGACAGTTTTGTTCCGTGTCTGACAAATTCTTTAACCTCTGCTAAGCTGATCAGTAAAAACTCAGCTAATTGAATCCATTGATGTGAAAAACCACAGGCTCAAGTCTGTACTGCATACATCAGGCTGAAGGATTTCTGCTCCAGCCATGGCGGTAATAGTCAGTGGGGTCAGGTCAAAGAGGGTTAAAGTGAGTCAGGATATAGCCAAAGGAATACATCAAACACTGATTTTAAAAGGGCAATTAATCTTAGACAGAAATGCTTCCTGGGGAATGAGATCTCAATCTTAAGAGCACACTACATGATGTAGCAGTAAAAATGTACATATACAAGCTTAGAGAGCTTTCATCCTGTGATCACAAACAGAAGGGGAGTGCTGTTTATCAGAGAAATACAAACCCTTGCTAAAATACTTACATTAGCTTCTTCCGGGCCCTCAGTCATCGAAAAAATAAATTCTGTAATGAGCAGGCTGTAGAGTTTGCACACATGAAATACTATTTTTGTACATGTACTGTAGGTTCTTTTGAACAGTTAGTAGACTAAAGTATTTAGAGATCACTACCACAGTAAAATTAAAGAATCTAGCATTGAAAAATTCAGGAAAGAGTGGTGAAAGGAGTAATGGAATACCTGCAGGATTCTTTACACTGAACACTAAAAAAAATAACAACCCCTTCTCAAAAACTGCCACCTGGTCAGAATTAAAACTGGAAGTAAGTTTTCATCAAAAGTTCTTTTTAGCTTTTCCATTCCAAAACATTATGACAGTTAGCTGCAAAGCTGACACACTATAATATAATCTTAATTTTTAATGAGAGTTTGACTCATAACCTAAATATTTTGAATTTAGAGTTCAGAAAGTATTTTTCCACTTTATAGTAGAAAAACAGATCCGTAAAACATACAACACAAACATACAGCATTTGCAATGATATCATTAATTAGTTAGCAGGATTACTAGGAATTATTAGCTATGTAGACAAACATATACAGGTCTGAAATTAATTACCACAAATTTGGCTGCATTAGCTTGCAGCACTAAAGAGAACTGGCTTTGCAACCATCTCTCAGTCTGAGGATATTGATGCCTAACATCACAAGCATCAGAAGGGCATCTATTTGTGTATCTGGTTCATATATGAGGCTTCTTTGCTTAAATGGCTGGTGACAGCTTGCACAAAGATACTGGACCTAGTAAAGTTTGCCTAAGTGTAGAGACCTGCTGCATTTTGCCACTGTAAATGTGGTGATGGTACCATCTGGAAAAAGGACAAGAAGCACAAGTGCATTCAAATCTTCACTGACTGCAGCCGCTCTTGTGCACAAGCCAAACCACTGCATAAGACTTCAGCTTCGACATAACGAAAAGTTTTACCTCTATTTTTTAACAGATATTCTCCAAATGGCTACAGGTGCAAACTAAAATATAAAGTCATCCACTGTTTATTCACTGATTGTGAAGTTATTACAAGAGAGATACAAGGAAGATGGGAATGATTTTACTCAGCCAACCCCCAAAGACACAATACATGCACCTAATTTAAAGGTACAGATATAATTCAAAAAATGGGCCAGAACCCACTTTTGAACTTCAGGGCAAATGCCAGAGAACAGCTCATGCCTATTCAGCTAAATTATCTGCCCTTCTCTACTGCCTATTTAGAATAGACCCCAGACACTTAATCCATGAACCCTGCTCAAAATTTCTGGGAGAATATTAGTATGCCTTGACCAAAATTATGCTCAAGAACTGCTATTAGTTATACAGCACAAACAACACATGTTCTAGCCCACTTTTGTTTACTAGTATAAATAAAAACACTGAGACCACATAATTTAAATTTGTTTGTGTGCTGCAGTGTCCTGGTTGAGAACTTCACATTGTGGATCTTCACAGAGGGTTATTACTGTCTCCTGAAAGCTTTGGTAGACCCAAATCTCCAGTTACTCTTGCACCAATTACAGCACTAAAAACATTGTCACATTTTCTGTGAAACTAACCAGAAGAAATATCTTGTAAATCTCTGTACTTCGTGTACTTCAGCTGTTGCTGACATGCTTATTTCTGAGCAATAAGCAATATAGATGAGAAACATGAAGGAAGGCTTGGTTTGGGGTTTCTTTCTGTGAAGTTTTTGACAGCTCACTCATACTGAGTGACCTCTGTGGCCTCTGGAGTAAGACAGACTGACTTAGATCACAACTCAAAAAAATTCAATTCTTAACTTCTGCTACTGACCTCAGTGTGACCAGGTACAAGCCACATCACCCTTCTGTGCCTCTTAATTTCTCCTTTTTTGTCTCTGTTCACTCACCTTTTATCTAAGTGATAAATTCTGTGGGAACACACTGCAACATGTACAGTGCATAAGGAACCTGAGGTCTCCTCCTAAAACACAAAAAATACTCATTTTAAAACTAAAAATTCAGCACAACCAAAACACTCTCTCACGATGCTTTGATCCCAATAGTTCTCCTAAAACTCACACACATAGCAGATGACTAGAAATCAGGTAGGTTTTCTGTGAGTAATTTTCCACAATCTTTTCTTAACTGCCTAGATTTCCAAATCTATATAGCACTCAGTCAGGAAATTGGTGGTAGGACACTGATGTTCCCAGGAAGAGCAGACTATTCTAGGATGAAAAACCCCACTTCTCTTCTGGAGAGAATTTTAGAAATGCTGGCTTGGGATTTTCAAACAGAATCCTCCTGTGGAGGATTTTACTTTCTCCTTTTCATACTACTACTGTTAATGATAGATTTAAAAAACTTTGTTGTGCCTGATTAAAGTCATTGGCCTTTTGACTAATTTAAAGAGAATAGTCTGGAGTCTGATACCAATAAAACTTATTGGGTGGCCGGCAGAACAAATATAGCTGAAGCTGAACAAATTTCCAAAGGCTTGTCCGAGAAACAGGATTATTTCCCTATTTGCTGTACCTCTTCCTACAGTCTAGCATTCTGAATGTGCATGCCTGTGCATGCCCAGAAACCACTTCTAAGTCACAAAGAAACAGCACATTGCTCTTGTGATGTTAGCAAAGTTGCTGGATGCAAGAGGAAAGAGTAGACTAGAACAGACTATTGCAAGTTGGAAGGGACCTACAATGATCATTTCATCCAACTGCTGGCCAAAAGTTAGAACGTGTTATTAAGGGCATTGTGTAAATGCTTCTTAAACACTGACAGGCTTGGAGAATCAACCACCTCTCTAGAAACTGCTCCAGTGTTTGACCACACTCATGGTAAAGAAATGCTTCATAAGGTCCAGTCTAAACCTCCCCAGTGCAGCTTTGAGCTATTCCCACCTGTCCTATCCCTGGATACTTGGGGAAAAACTTAACACCTCCCTCTCCCCTTCCTCAGGAAGCTGCTCCTCACAGGACATGCCTTCCAGCCCCACCACCAGCTTTGTTGCTCTCTTCTGGAGGCAGAGTACCTTAACCCCCTTACATTGTGGGACCCAGAACTGCACACAGCTCTCCAGGTGAGGCTGCACTGATGCCGAATACAGTGGAATCATCACCTCTTCTGACTGTGTGTGCTGTGTTTGACGCACCCCAGGATGTGGTTTGCCCTCCTGGCTGCCAGGACACACTGCTGCCTCACACTGAGTCTGCCACTGGCCAGCACCCCCAGACCCTTTTCTGCAGGTCTGCTCTCCAGCCACTCCTCTCCCAGTTTATACCCGTGCTCCATGCTACTCTGTCCTAGGTGTAGAATGTTGGCATTTGGACTTACTAAATGTCATCCCATTTGCCTACAGGGAAGGAGCAAAGCACTCATAAGTTACCAAATGGATAATCCTTGTAGAGTCGATTGAGGTGAAGTCAGAGAAACCCTTAAAACCAAGCCATGTTCAGTGTTTCCCGATAAATTTTATGCAGAAAGATCACAAGCAGCCCCACATACCCACTATGTTTCACTTTAGGAGCAAGTGAGCCAGAAGATTCTGCACACAACAGAAGCCCTCTCTGACTATGTAAAGAGTTAGATGAGAAATAAAGATGGCTAACAAGAAGCACACTGCCACATTATTCTCAGATTATTTGTGCCTTTCCAAGTGGTCATGACAAATTAATTCTATATCAATTAATTCTGTAATAATGGCTATTAATTCTATAATCTCAAGCCAACCTCGAGACTTCCACCCCTTTTGACCAAAAAAGACTACTAAATCAAAAGGTATGCAATTTTAACATAGAAAAAAATAAAGTTTCCACTTCAACTTAAAAAAAGGCAGCTGGGGCAGGTAGGTGTTTGTGGGTGTAAAAAAAAAAAAAACAAACAAAAACCAAGAAGTTGGCAATAAGATGAAAGTCAGATGCAGAAGGATAATCCAAGCAGATGGCTAGTCAGGAAAAGATAACAGGCACAAATAATGAGTCACACCAGAAAGGAGAAGTACAGGATGACCTCCTCCAACATGGAAAGCACCACTGAGTCAAGGACACAAGGAGGGCGGAATAGCTTAAGCAGTGGTCTGCAGGTCAGTTGTGGCCTGCAAGACAACTCCCACAGCAGAGGAGACAGTGGACTAGAATTCCTATCACTAGTGAGCTTTTAACCATCTTTTAGTACACCCACACTCTGCAAGGCTTCCAACCCTTCACAATACTCACACAGCCATGTGGGATCAAAGTGTGGCCAATCAACTGCCTGAAGCTGCCCAGGGCTTGTTATATTTTTAAATTTAGGTGGCCTGGGAAAGTATTTCAACACTGCACTTCCGTAGCACTGAAAAGCAGAGACCAGTCTGCAGAGAGCACGTGCAATCAGACTTACTAGTTAGACATGGGGAGCAAAGACTTCCTCAGTGTGCTCCCCACAGGAGCAGCGAGGAACAGGATGGTGCTGTGCTGCTCCAATTCCCACAGTAAGCCCAAATCAAGCTAATTCTGACCTCAGGCAGAGCAAGTCCAGTCATATTTCATGTCTATCCAAAGACATTCACACTGCATAAATTTACCTCCTTCTGTTGCACAATTTCTCATTTGTATCAAAATTAAGAGTCTACATGGCAAATCTAATCTAAATTCAATTTTCTGTTTAACTAATTTACTGGAAGTCAATGCTTAAAAAATCGAGGGAGAACAAAAACAATTAATATGTAGTCTCTCATACATTATACATTAAAAAAAGCTGAGAGTTAATTGAAAACAGTTGATCCCTAATTTTACAAAATCATTCAGTACAGCAAGTCTTAAGAGAAAAATCCTGAAAGTCTTTTTGATCCTTGTTTTATTTCTGAAATAACTAATGACACTGCTTTAGAAAGAGGTCAGTTCACGCAGCTTTTCTGAATGAACAACAATGCTGTGAAAACTGGGAATGATTGATAGCCTACTGTTTGCGTCATTATGTCCAAATGTTTACCATTTGAGCCTTCAAGGAAGCATGAGACAAAAATCAAAACAAGTTTTATGAAGACTTCAACAACACTAGCAAATTAAAATTGTATCCAGAATTGTTTAGACATGATAGAAGCGCAAGAAAACTGCTTTCTTCTGCATTACACAGTTTTTATCTTTGCATTATGCCCAATGTCTTAAATTTCTTGTGTGGAAGAGGAAAAGTCTTCCCCTCCCAAGAACTCTGTTTTCTATCATTTTAACCCTTTGCTTCTTCAAAGCATTCTGTTGAACTCAACACTCTTTCCCCTTGCAGTAGTTATGTTGCTTTGTAGTTATGTAAGATCATACTGTGTTCCTCCCTGTCTTCTAATAAGATGAGTCACTATTTCTAAATGAACTGTTTCAAATATTAGGATGTTCATTTACAGGAACTTCATAAATGTGTACTAAACAAAATATTTTTTTCAATAGTTGTGAATGATTCACTTATTTTTCTTCCGATTTGATAAACACTGACATTCAGAATTGATATTATTTCTGGAAACAAAGGCCCTTTAATTGGCAACAGGAACACTATCACCAGATACAGAAAATCATGGGGGAACACAGCATGACTTCGTTGAAGCAACAGATAGATAACATTTAATTTTATTATCTGTCATAAACAAGTGTTGCTGTAAGCAGGTGGCCTAATCCACCTAATCTGAGTAAAACACAGAATTTTATACCGTAGGGAAGAGTACTCATGGGATTCTCTCCTTCAGGGATGGATAGTTTTGTTATTCATCAGTTTGAGGAAGAATACCCGTAAATAACATGTTCTATCATATCAGGTAGATACCTTATGCTAGAGTTGCAGGCACCAACATGGTCTTAACAGCCTCTCTTCCTTAGCTGCATAGATAGAAACGACAACAACAGTCTAAGAGACCTCAAGCAATATCAAGCTTTATCTTAGCCTGTTCCTGTAAAATCCACTAAATTTTCCCATAAATAATAATAACTCTGAAGTTATTTAAATGACTGCCTAATTTTCTGGAACTGGAACTACTGCAGACAATTGTCCTTTACCACACAAGAACGTCCAGTTAAAGAATCAACTTTTGTCTGTGCAAGTGGCATCCACAACCATAGGAAAAAAGATCAGACAATGAGTTTAGAGGCTGCAGCATGAATAATCAGAATAATCTGATTCTAAACACTCATGAATGGGTGTTTCATATTAAAACAAAAAAGCCATCTGTCATAAGCTTAGATTCAAAACTACATGTGTATGAGAAGCAAAGCTGTAGGATTTTTTGGACTGTTGGCTGGAAAGGATATATGTACAATTTCAAGAGTGCAAAATAGTGAATGAGAAGGGTGACACTGGACAACTTTATTCTGATTTCCCTGAGAAACTAACCAGGAGATTGGTCATCTTGAAGGACAAATGAAAAACAAGAGAAATTGGGAAATGGAAGAATGTTGATAAAGAGGCACAGTCCCCAGGTGTCAAAATATTTTAGATTTCCATATCCAGTGATTAAAAAAATTGCTGGTAAACTCTAGGAAAACTGAAGTGTAAGTCTAGATAATAGAATACCACAGGACAAAAAGATAGAAAGCAAAAATAAAAAACTAGCACAGAACTGACTATTGACTAATTACTACCCCAGAGAACTAGATCTATTCCTGTTTGGAAATCAGCTAAGGTCTGAAAATCTGGAAAATTAGTTATATAAATTATGGAGAGCTTAGTCAAAGGAGGGTTAGTTTTAGAGCATGCAAGTGCAGATACTAAAAGAGTAACAAAGGACAGCAAGAGCTATTACTAGAACAGATGATGAAGGAACACGAGCAGGAAAGAGACATTGACGTGACAGAAAATAAGTTAGGTCAATGCAAGTTGAAAAGAGAACTGAAAAATAGGTACCCCTCTTTCCTGATGCTGCCAACAGGATCAAATATAATGAGACACTGCCCAAATACCTAACTGACCAGCTGGCCTCAGATTTAAGTATGAAAAACTAGGGAGAAGCAAACATAAAAAACAAATACACACACACTGCTCCAACAGAGGATGATCACAACTGAGAACTAAACACAGTTTATTATGTTCAAACCACAGAACTTGCAACATTTTACCTCAAAAGACTGAAAACTGAAATGAAATTGCCCATCTTCCAGGAAGGATTTGCAAAAACTCTTGACTGTCAGAACAGTAATCCATGAATAGCAAGTTAATTATATCTATATAACTACACAACTCCCAAATTTGATTTCAACTGTATGCAGCCTTTAGAAAAACTGAATTTAACAACAATTATGGAAATAAAGTAAATAAAAAATATGCTAACACACAATATAGGTTTACCCATAGTAAAACTTCAGACTGAGGTAATTTTAATTTATGAACTGCTGTGTAACTGATAAAATACAGCTAAGTAACTAAACACAAAAATATAACATGCCTTAAAGAAAGACTACAGCAGACTACTCTACAGAGGAAGTGATTATTGGATTAGTTTGAAAATACTGATTTTTAAATTTTTTAAACATGACAAGAAGACACTGCTTCTCAAACTTTATGTCAACACAGAAAGACCAGAACAAAGAAAATAACTGAAACAAATGAAATGTATCAATGTTCAATGGAAGGTGGTGACCTGGTCTTACTGTTTCTGTTGCCACATAACCACAACCACTGCATATGAAGCAGCTAAATAGCAACCATGTAAAAAGAAAAACTGTTCAGCTAATAAGAAAAAATGATTTAACACATCTGCTGTCTAAACACTTATGCAGACACAAAATTAGAGAGGGTTATATTAGATCAGTTCTAACCTAGCCTTCTGGAAGGAAGTACTGCACAATACTGGAGGAAAGTGAAATTAAGTGCATCTTCCTTGAAGGTTCTCTGAACATTTTATTATTCTTAAAGCTGTCTCCAGTACCTAAAGCAGGCCTACAAGAGAGGGATGTGGAGAGGGAATTTTTGCACAGTATGAAGTGATAGGAAAAAGGGAAATTGCTTTAAACTAGAAGAGGGCAGGTTTAAATTTGATCTTAGGAATAAATTCCTTATTCAGCAGGTGGCAAGACAGTGGCACAGGCTGTGTAGAGAAGCTGTGGATGCCCCATCCCCAGAAGCATTCAAAGACAGGTTGGATGGGGCCTTGAGCAATCTGAGATAGCGGAAGGTACCCCTGCCACTGGGCAGTGGGGGTTGGAACTAGATGAACTTTAAGATCCCTCCCAACCCAAACCATTCTAAGATTCTGTGTTTGCTACTAGCAAAGACAGCCATTCTCATTGTTGCTTTAGAAAAACAGGGCATCCTATTTTTAAGAGTTTTAAGAGCTACACTGGCTTCTTAGTGCTTGTTCTAATTCCACTGCTTTTCTTTACACTTTCTGACCATTACTACTAAAGTATGAAATGCTTGATACACATTTTGACAAACAGGTTCTCAACTACTGTGCACTCTGCTCCAACACCACTGCAGTGATTGAGGACAAGAGAAGATAAAGCCAATGCACCTTGCAATCTGAAGAGTTAGAGGACTCTAAACAGAAGCCACTCCTTGCTTTTGGTATAATAATGCCCGTTAAAAAAAGTCTTTCATCCACCAGTTTTTCTCTGATTAACAGCTTAAGTAGATGAAACTACTCAGCAACCAAGAAAGGTGAGCATTGTACAGAATTCATTAAGCAGGAAAAAAAAATTACACATATACATTTATTATTTATTTTTGAAAAAATATATATGCAATTCAATAAAGAACCAGTTTGAGGAGAGACAGAAAAGTATGGGTTGGGATAATAACAGTTCAAGTTTTCCTTTTTTACAGCACTTCAACAAACAAAAGCCTTGAATAAATAGTTTCATAAGCTATTTAAATAAAATGCAGTATTCTAAACAGTTACCCACAGTCTACAACAGTCCAAAATAATATTGACACAGCATTTTACAAAGACTATTTTCACTATCAATCTTTTAATGTCATTATTCAACCTGTTCTTTTGACAGTGCTCTTTAGACTGTGTTTTCAACAGTTGGTAATCAATGCATATATTTAATCCACATATATATATATATATAAATAAAGATACATTTTTTCATTGAAACATATTTCTCAGCACAGTTAAAAGGAAGACTTAATTATATCCATGCTTCCTAAAGCAAAGGCATATATACACTGTGGGTGGTTCTTGAAACCCTTCCCTCCCTCTTCTTGTGGTGGTCCCTAAGAATCTGGCAGCAGGAACAGCTCAATATACGGCTACAAACGCTGAGTCTGAAAACCATATATCCTCTGCGTTCCCACGGCCCAAAGCTCAGTTACGGATGTCACCACAGACAAGCAACCACCACAATTACCATGAAGCTTCCAGTTGAATGAAAAGTCATTGGAAAAGAGAACACCATAGAGGAAAAGGGGAAAAAAAAAAGAGTCAACAGACGGAGAAAAACAAACTCATACTGATTGTGTTGCACTGAAGAAAGATGCAGTTAATGTCACCAGTGAATCAATTCACTAAAGAGGGAGGTAATATACAGCTTGAAAAAATAACTAAATGGCTTTGAAAAGAAGAGCAAAAAGATAAAGCCCTGCTTCACCAGTATCCACTATACCTTTAAGTATATCTTTGATGAGATACTACTTTTATCTCCTTTGTTCAGGAAAATTAAGTAAATCTAAACTTTAATAACTGAATAGTCTGAAAAGCCAGACATTAAAAAGTTTTTAATTATTTTCTAATAAATCTTCGATAATGTACTCTGTTTTGTTACAATTTTATTTTAATGCCTCCACCAGAATAAACTGTAGATTAAGACCAAACATATAAGTTTATAAGAAAAATATTAGAAGATACTAAGTAAGGTCCAAAGAGGACAATTTTTAATGTCCGACTGCAATCTATTTCTCCTTCAGAAACCATTTTAACAAGAGTTTCCTGAATTATCATCATTTTAGAGATCACAAATTCAAGTCAAAGAAATACTAATTTTTTAGAGGGTGGGACAGAAGAATACTTATGAGAGACCCAAACTTTACTTCAGGAAATGCCTGGGGTTTGCGCCCTCAAAGGCCCAGAGTCCTCACTGATTCCAAGTACAAGCAAGCAAACTGTTCAGCAGAACACTCCCACTGATCACTGGATTTTTCTGATGTTCCTCTCTATAAAATGGGTGAATTTATAACCACCAGCTTGCCTGCAATAACATATGAATGAATTCTCCAGGGAAAAAAAAATTAAATTCTGTTCCCAAAGGCAGTATTCAGCTGTCTAAATTACAATACTTCCTGAAGCACATTCATTCTTAATTTGTCCTTTCAAGAATCAGGACTGATTTTTCACTACACACACCTGACACTAAAACATGCCCTGTCTGGGCACAAAGGGTCTCACAGAAGACAGAGATGAGAAGCAGAGAGTGATCATAAGCTGAATGTTACGTGTGTAAGGAAATTATGATTGTACAGTCACAGTCTACATCTCTGACACCTTCTAAACTTCAAGTATTCAACTTCAAATGGAGACAACTGCTTTAGAAGTAAAACCTTTAGGTGGAGTATCCCAGATTTCCAAAACATGCTTGCAAATTAAACTCTCCTATACCTTATCTCCTCTGTATTTTGAACTGATGGAGCATCTATTGAGAGGAAGCTTGTTAAATTCTCAGTGATCCAGCATCTGAGAGAAAATTATTTTACTGAATGGGTTTCACAGAGACTTCAGTAGCACAGATGTGCTGTGGTTCTGTAATCTCAGGAGTTAGACTACTTAACGAAAAAGGGCATCCTCATTATGGCTGCTAACATTTCTACAGGGAAAACTCAAAAGTGGCACTAAGCAGTCTGCTGAGGTAGTTGGTTTTTAATGACTCAAAGCTGTATTAGACCATGAACACTTAATATAGTGAACATTACATCTGAATAATGAGAGGGTTTAGTCAAGCAAGGGAATAATCAAATTCACTTATTGGCCAAACTGAATAATCAGTGAACAAAGTATGCTGATCTCTAGCAGTCAAGCCTAAACCAGCACTGTCCTTCCCTGCCTATGATCCTTAGCAGTAAGAATCACTGCTGTCATGGGCATCCATCTTTTCAGGTCAGCTTCCTTTATGCCTGAACCTTTCTCTGTCATCTCTCTGTTTTGTTCTAATTCTGCTTCTTCCTTTATTTCTTTCCATGTTGCCACGCCTAAATTTCTGCTTTGTATTCCTCTCTGCGGTACAGCAAATCCTGAACAGGTTTCCCTCAGTCTTTTATCTGACAATCCCCAGCTCCACCTCTCCACCTGCAGCTTGTCATTCTGCCAGCACAAACTACCCTTCTTTTCAACTTCTGATTCAATTTGCTTCTCCAAATCCCTTCTGTGAATCACTTGGCCAGCAGGAAGGATATCTACCCACCATTCTTTCACAGATGCTTTGCACAATCTCTGTGCATGCTCCACAAGCAATACACTTTTCTCCCTCATCCTTTTATCACCTCCTACCCCATTTACTCTGTCCAGGTGTTCGCATTTATTATGTCAGGTTTTGGCTTTTGCCCCAATCTCTTTCATTCTGCCACACTGTTTATAGTCACTCTCCCCATCACACTTAATGATTCCCAGATCTGACATTTTCTTCCAAATTACTGGTTCAGTCAGACTCTCATCACCCCTCCACTGGCTCTGTGTATCAGTCTACCCCCACATCTCCTCAGGAGCCCACATTATTTTCTGCATTTAGCTCAGACAGCTTTCCTAGCTTTCCAGCACACCAGAAGGGCAGAACACTCACAATTCAAGAGGAACAACTGAACGACACCACAATACAAAGCTGTGTTACAGGAGAAAATGTGCTGAGCTCTGAATAGCTCACACCCATGTGAGGGACCAGATCTATTAAACTCTTAAGTTTGCAAGTTTCTCAGTAAAAATAAGGCCAAATTTAGGCAGATGTATACAGAACAGACAAGCATACTACAACACTCTAAAACCCACCAAATTTTACATCCCTCCTCATATATATAAGTATAGTACCTGCTTTAGTTGCACTACTTGCAACTTTTTTTGTCCAAGTTGAGTAAATATAAGTTTTTTTAGCTTTTAACAAAAACTCAGCAAGCAATTAGCATATTTCTGTTCTGCTGTCAAAGGTTGGTGCCTTTGTCAACCTCTGAAAAGAAGGCCTACTGATAGCATGATCACTGGTATTCATACAGAACTGTATTACATACACACTTTCAATAAGGGCAGTTAACTAGCCTATTCACCATCTGCAGCTTTGGCAAATCTACATAAAAATTGTCATCTCTTAAATCCTGGAATAATTTGTGCATAAATGTTTCTTTCACTTAATTTGTGCTCAACTGCCTTTCAAGTTAAAATGCATCCATCCTTCTCACTGATTTTTTTTAAATTCACTCTACCTTTTCAGTGGGGTCTGTATGATACTGACAGTTAAGTACTTAAAGATGGTTAAACTCGCTGGTGATAACCTTCATGTATCTATTGGTACCTCCCTTTATCTTTTGGACAGTCAGTGGAAAGCATTACTTAAAATAATGCTCCAAAATTTAAAATAGCTTTATGTAAAATGGACACATGGTTAGCAATATTCCATAGTTTTCTTACCTTCTGTTACTTTTGAAAATTGTTCTCATGCGTTAATAATTACTAAACAAGGGTAAAAAAAGTACTTTGATACTTCAATGAATTTCTAAGATCCTGATACTGGGAGAAATCCATGACAACTGTTTAATTTTGAATCAAGCAACTTCTGTGTACAACAAAATCTTACAGAATTTTATACTAATTTCCAATTCAGTGCTTCACTGTTAAAAGATGCTGATACTACATTGGTAAATTCTGTGCCACGATCTTCTCTAGAATATCACACATTTCCCATAAGTTCCTCATTTACAGGTACCAGTAAGACAACAGCAAGAACAAATTTAAAACCTTTTGCATTCAATAATTTTGATCTTAATTTGCAGAGTACCTAATTGTTACATTTATCCCCCCTGAAACATGTATCACAGTTTCAATACTTTTAAGCTTTGAAACTAAAATTACATTCAAAAAACCCGTTTCCTGAATAAGTACAAATCAACGAATGCTATTGTATGAAATAATATGCTATATTAATTGGTCACACAATACTAATTCGTAATCATACATAAACTGTCATACTTTTTGTACCTTACTGGTACATTTTAAAAGGTTGGCCTTCAAGAAGAGAAAAAAGCATTCTAAAAACATCTTCAATTTCTATCAGTTTTGGGGTATTACACTTAAAAAGGTTTTGGAATACAAAATTAAAGGTAACAATCTGCTGACACTTTCAGATTTTTTTTTTAAAGTGCAGCAAATAGCATGTGACTATTTTTGCTATCACCATCATAACGGCAAAAGAGCACAGGAACATGCAGGTGATGCAGGGCACACTGAAGAGCCAAGAATGAATGAAATTGAAACTCTGGTACTGGCATTTAGTTCTACCTCCAAAATACTCATAATAAAAAAAAAAAAACACAACAAAAAAACCCACAAAAAAACCCTAAACAAAACAACCCCAAAAAACTCCCCCAACCCACCCCCCACAAAACCCAAACCAATAAATCAACAGAAAAAGATTTATCTTATTGGACAAAAACTTATTTCTGCAGTACCTTCAGGGGTGATAGCACTAGGACACACATCTTTTAGCAGGTCCCCCAAAGTATGCAACTGTCCTCCTGAAGCAATTGGTCGAAACAGTTTCTGTATAAAAGGTCTCTCTGTTGTTGCCTGTTTTAATAAAAAAAAAAAAAAATCAAACCAAACAATTTAAGGACCTTGCAAATACGCAGTATTAGAGACAGGTCACGATAGGACAGAACTAAAGCTTGCAGCAGAAGAAACATCTGGTATTTCCACATTCCCCCTGTCCCACACCTTGCATTTCATTCATATCATGAAATGCAGGGAAGTTTTTGTTTATTAACAATTACAAGTAAGCTGTCACTCCAGAAAAACCATGAAGATAATTTATAGATAGATGTCATGGATACAAGAGAGTTAACTTTTTTTTTAAAGCCCCATATCTTCTGTTATGGGAATACAACCTGCTTTAATAATAATAAAAAAATAATATAGCCTTAATTAAAAAAAAAAAAAAACAAGCAGTGAGCACAAACTTAGGAGTTCAACATATCCCTACATATTTTGCCAAGCCAAAGCAATACTGGATCCTTACACCTCAACAGGTGCTTTTTCCTCAGTAGATTTTATATCGAAAATTTCAAACTATCTCAGCTGCAAGAACCACTATCAACTTAGAAAAAAAAGTGCTGTGCTTTGACAGGCAACCTAGAATTTTCTACTTCCTTGTGGAATCAGTCATACGTAAAGAACATGAATGGCCCACTTCTGCTGCAGGTATGCAAAGGAATTCAGAATGATGTATCTTTCCATTTAAAGCCATTCTCCTTGTCCTAGCATCACATGCCCTTGTAAAAAGTCCCTCTCCAGCTCTCTTGTAGGCCACTTTTAGGTACTGGAAAGTCTCTTTGGAACATTGTCTTCTCCAGGCTGATCAAACAGAACTCCTTATTCCCCATTAGCATTAACACAGTTTCCAGGACAATTTGCTCCATGACCTTTGCTGAACACAAAGTTAAGACTGACTGGCCTGTAGTTCCCTGGGTCTTCCTTATTTCCGTTTTTAAAAAATGGGGTTGCATTTCAGTAGGAACTTCATTGGACTGCCACAATTTCTCAAATACGATGGATGGTGGCTTAACCACTTCTTGTGCCATTTTACTCAAGATCTGTGGGATTCTCTCATCCAGTCCCATAGACTTGTGCACCTTCAGGTCCCTTAGGCGTTCTTGGACCTGATCTTCTAGAGTGGGCAGTTTTTAATTCTCCCCGTCCCTGCCTCTTCCATTTTGGGATTTGGGAAGTCTGCCTGTAATATTTACTGGTGAAGACAGGCAAAAAAGACACTGAACACCTCCACATTCTGGGTTAACAGGTCTCCCATTTCTCCCATTTCTTCTCCAGAGGGCTCTCAATTTTTCTAGTCTTACTTTATAGCTGACATTCCTAAGAGGCTCCTGTTGCTGCCCTTAATGTCTCATGGCCAGATTTAATTCTATCAGATCTTTAGTACTTATTTAAGAACCGTGGTTATGTTAAGGTAGCTCTCTTCTTTGGGTATCTGTAAAAGCAGCTCCAAGGGCAGCAAGAACCTGACACTGCAAAGACAGGCAAAGTTTTTTTTCCTGATAACCTGACATCTCCACCCAAACTCAGCACCTGAGCCAAAGAAGTTAAAAATCTCATATTCAACCAACCCAAACACTTTAATCTAGCTCCAAATTGTTGCTGACAATTTTCTGCTAGCAGTTAACTCCCAAAAGCAGCTGATGTACCCTGCATTGTGGGTGCTTGGGCTCCAGCAAATTAGACTTTCATCACATATTATCTTAATTAGAACAAGCAATACAAGCCATTTCCCCTTTCAAATTTAGTTTCCTGCCTCTCAGAAAGCATCTCCCATCCTATTATGGTAATTAAAAAATAGAAACAACATCAACAACACTGGTATGTTATCTCCCAGTGGGGATCTATGAGGAAAAAAAAATCCCTCAAACAAATTAAGAACAACACAACTGTCACTCACAGGCAGGCAGGGAGTCTTTGCCTAAGAGTGGTACCTTAACTCAGAAGCAATTCCAGGGTAGTACAGGGCAGAACTGTTGACACACAGCTACTTATTACTTCTTGCTAACAGTCTTCAAATATGGAAAAGTAGTCTGTTCCCCATTTCTCTTATAAAGACTGATCAGAGGTAGCTTCCTAGCAGCTCTAGTCAATTCTTTATGTCCTCAGGGCAGCAATACAGGGATTTCCTAAGTGCTAATGAAATATCTGACCGTTTGAAAAATGATGGAATGACAAAGCCAGCAGGATCCATCCACCTCAGAAAGATCCACACTCAAGAAGTGAGCTCTGGTACATTATGTTGAAGAAATGTACATCCAAAAAATTAAAAAAAAAAAACAAAAACAAAAAAACCCCACCCCTCCTAAAACATTATTTTAGTCAAAATAATTTTGTGCCAAGTTAAGTGTTTAAAAATAATCAGATATTCACAGAAGCCCAGTCATAACTCCCAAGTGCTTAACATCTGAAATAGCAGAAGTGGAAATAAACAGAAGTATGTAGGCAAAGGTTGTTACCATCCACAGACTTTTAAGATAAGAATTTCCCAAATGTGGACTGCAGTCTCTCATTATTTATTAATAAATTAAAATCAATTTTCCCAAAAGAGGGAAAAACCAAAGTTGTATTTTCTCAAGTCTCCCACATAGTTGCTGACTGCTGCAAACAATATCCTTAGCTGCTATCATGAAACATTATAGAAAATGAATTCAATTTTGCATTTTAAGTGCTAAGCAGCACAGATGTGGTAAAGTAAATAAAAATCACTGGTCTTCATCAATGTTAAAACGATAAAAGTAACTGAATGTTGTTTATACAAAGACTGTGGTTCACAAATCTAATCCTACAGGCAGAATATTACCCCAAGATGCTTACACACTTCTTCCCTCACATACAACAGATGCTTTACACATTGAAAGAATCAAAAGAAAAGTCCCGTCCTACTTTCCACAATATTTATAGGATAACTTTTCAAAGTATCTCAGTGATACAAGAGCACAGTTTTAGAAAAACCTTGCCACCACCCTTTTCCACGTGTAGCAATAGAAGACCAACTTGACTACAACTTTCTACTTTAGTATTGCCATCCCTGCAAGTGCCCTGGCCAAGCCAGATGGAGCTGTGAGCAACACGGGAGCTATGAGCAACATGTCCCTGCCATGGCAGGTGGGTCAGACTCAATGGCCTTTGAAAGGTTCCTTTGAAAGGTTCCTTTGAAAGGTCCCTTCCAACTAAAACTATTCTATGATTCTATTTACTACAACAAGATGTGAAGGAACAGCCACTATGAATAGCTACTTGTAGAATGTTGTGTTTTGTACAATATTTGCTTAATCAATAATGAGAAAAATACTACCTGTAATCTAACCCATAAAGATATCACTGCATAACTGATAATGATTTTAAATAATCTACATCAGATCTAAAGCAAATATTATTACAATATCTATCATTTTGCCAACTAAAATGATCATAGCTTCAACAGAATGTAGTGCTTTCTAAATTATTTTATTTTACAGTGTAGCCTCCATGCAGCTGTGAGCTGCTCAAGATTCTGGATGCATCTGCAGGATACAACAGGTCAAAGTCAATCAGTAGTTGCCAACCTCTACAGAGAAAATACCTTCAAGTGTATGAGCATATGAAAACAACCATTCAGCCTAAAAACAGCAGGGCATTTTGCACTGATCATATCCACAATTTAGTATTGAATTATTGAATTTATATGAAAGCAAATCTTCATCTCTGAATTAACACACCTTCTAGACAGTTGGACTTAACTGCAAACTGCAATTTCTCATTCTTCTCTATTAGTACATAGCACCATAAATCTCATGATTTGCAGAACAAATGAAGACTTTACCCTTTTTAAAAGAAAGTTTAAACCCTGAAAATGATAGGAGAGTGAGGGTGAAAACAAATTCTACCA
The DNA here is from genome assembly GCA_013401135.1 of Cettia cetti. Lineage (NCBI taxonomy): Eukaryota > Metazoa > Chordata > Aves > Passeriformes > Sylviidae > Cettia > Cettia cetti. The sequence continues at coordinate 42,319 of VZUI01000081.1, read as the reverse complement.
CAGTGAGAAAGATTAAAGTTACCTATTCAGGTATACTGGCATTGAGAAGACTTATAGGTGAGGGCAAGTTTTAGGAGGCCCTTTAAGGCAGTGCAAAGCCCCACAGAATCACAGACAAGCTATATAGTTACATACTATGCTAACAAATGCAACAGATTTCTTCCCTATCATTCTGGCAAAACAAACAAAAAAAAAAAGTTGTCAGCTTGCCTGGTCCTTTTCTGAATCAACATAACATCAAACACTGCATAAAATCCAAAATTTAATTAGTCAGATATTTTATACAGGATGCATCTTAAAATGAAAAACATAACTCACAGACCACTGGATTTTAATCTGGAAAAATCACAGTTACCAGTATTTCATCAAGAGGAAGAGATTTGGATTTTCTGCCTAAACACTCAGCTGCTCCTCAATATTCAAACAAATAAATATTACCATACATACTGAAGCCACAAAGTAAAAAAATAATTTCTTACAATCCCCACATGAGGCTAAGATGGCAACCTGAAACAATAAAAGTTGAGACTTTCCTACATATTCCATCATATCTTCAGTAACTTGTCAAATTCGTAGACTGTGCTGCTTTGTAATGATCAACTTTACATTGAAAAAGCTCTCTTTATTTCATAGCACCATTTTGTTTAAACTCATTAAAACTCAAGCAAGAAGCTGTAAAAGTAACAAGAGTTTCCATGATGATGCAAGTTATTTTCTATAAAAAAGAAAGAACAGGAAAATTAACAACTCCCTGAGAAAAAAAATTATGCAAATATTTGCTAATTTTTTTCCATACATTTTGATGTCTTCTACTTTGGAGAAATGTTTTCAAATAAGAATCTCAATACACAAAGTAAAAGTGACTAAATGAAAAGCTGATGAGTTGCTGTAGTCATAGTACCATCACAACACCATGTCTGTACAAAAACAAGATACTGCAAATCCCCATCTGAAATACTCTTCTTTCAGTGGTGCTGAAATGCTGGGGTTTTGCTGTAAATTCAGGATGGTATCTTTGACTTCTTTTTGCTTAATATTAGACCAGACTCATTGAGTATTTAATTGTGGAGAAGGTACAACAATGTTTGTGAGTGGGAGTTGATGGGTCTTTGTTGTTTTCTTTCTTTCCTTTTGAAAAAACTTTAAAAAAACCTTCCATCTCTTTCATAAAGGTGATTTTCAGCTCAACAAACTGAAGTACATACAAAAATGATCTTGTTTTATCTATTGAAATATGTCACCTTTCAAACTTTATTAATATTTTTGAGCTTCTATTCCAAGAGGCAGAAAACACGACAACGTGATAATGCCTTTATCCTGTAATCATTGCTCTTCTCCTCTTCTTCAAAGCTTTCAAGCAATAGAGGGCTTCTCCCAGACAACCCACTGCTTTATTCTATACCTTTGATAATTTTTCTACTTCAATTACTGTTTAAGATTTTAGGACCAGAACAACATAAAAAACCCCCCAAAAAACAACATATTTCTAGTATTTCTTTATTCTCTGCAAAGTCCATCAAATAGATACTCTAGTTATGACTTTGTGCGCTTTGAATGAGGCTGGCACTGCTTTTATAAGCATTCAAAATTTTGAACTGCTTACCTGCAACATCACATCACTGTTCAGAGAAAAAGGTACGACCCAATATAAACCAGAATTTTTTTTTTTAATAAAAGAAGCAAATGCTTTTATATATCCAACACATAACTAAAACTCGTAAGACAAAAAAAGGAGAATATACATTCTCAACACACCTACCCAGAATTATCACAAAAACTGAGGCACAGACAGGACGTGCTGTGGGTTGCAGGACTCATAAAATCAACAAATGTGTTAAATCAAATTACCTGTTTTTCCCACACTACATCTTCAATTTCTCAAATAAATTAGACATTTTCAGTGGTTGTAAAAATTACAACATATATACCTGAGTTTAACCTATGGAAAAAAAAATTATTTCACCTATTTTTGAGTTTGCATCAGAATTTCTGCAGTTATGTTATAAAAAGGATTCTTTGGTTTTCTCATGAAATTGAAGGTCTTAATCATGATGGACAGGAATTTTATACTCTCTAATATTTTTAAGAGGCTTGAAAGAACAATGACAAAAAAGAAGATTCAACAAACAGGCTACACTTTATACATTTACATACATTAACTCCAGTCACCTAAATTAGTAGTGTAGAAGTTTATCACTAGATTAAAGTTGAAGATAATTCTATGAATGCATGCACACATGTTTTAAAATGGTCATGCTAAATGTGTTCCTCTATAAGAATACCTCTATAAAACTCCTTAGATGGGGTGGTAATCATTGTATCAATCACACATGTCAAGGAATCACAACATCAAGTAAAGTGAAAATTCTATTATTCTTGAAAACACTCCTAACAGTATTACACAAACTGAAAAACCTTTAGGTGGTATTGAACATTAATGATCACTGGTTTAAAAGCAAGATAAATAAGATGTGTTTTCTTAGTGGAAGCTTTAACAGACCTTAACAACGGTCCCCATAACATGTGGCAAGTATTATGTCAAGAATTGATGCAAGTAATAATGCCAAAATTATCTAGTATCTTAGCCAAGACTGTAGTCAAATTAAAGCCACAACTAGAATTATAAACACATCTGGAATAATGTTAAAATTTTATGTAGTAGGGCTTATTACAGCTATGTCTAGACAATAATATTGTACCATTTTCGATCATGAATGGTTAAGGACTATTCTGCTAATCATTCATGGACAACAACTTGTGTCTTCCTTGATGTCTTTCATTGAACAGAACACACTCATGAAACAACTGCAGTTCTATCCTAACTCTGTACACAACTAACAGTGTAGCATTATTATAAACCTACAGAGAAATATGGCAACTATTTCAGTTAATTCTCCCTTACATTGTTGAGGGCAATTACTTGCTCATCCTTAAAAAGATTAAAGAACCATTTAAAATATCACCCTTCTCCATGTTATTTAAACTGGCAGAGAATGCTTCCTTACAATCTTTTAGAAAAAACTTTACATAATAGCAACAAAATGAGTAATTAGAACCATGTAAAACATTGGAAAGTTAAAGTCCTACCACATGTTCTACTTATCTGAAAAAGATAGATATGTGTAGTTAGAAAGCATCCCTTAACAAACAAAAATTTAATGGGTTGAGTACATCGTGACACTTCAGAATAGAAGACACTGCTTCCGTTTCTGTAACTGTTTGTAAAGATGCATCATGTTGTCCATATTGATTTTTCACTCAAAATATTTTCTGATGTTCAGACAGATATTTATACACATTGATGTGATCTCCCCACCCGCAAATCTTTTCTCCTCTAGGCTGAACAGTCCCAGCTCCCGCAGCCTTTTTTCTCCTCTCATGTTAGATTCACTAGTTCTTCAATCATCTCAGTGGTCCTTTACTGTACTCTCATCCCATAGCTCCATGTCTCTCGAACTGGAGAGCCCAAACCTGGATTCCAGGTGTGGTCTCACCAGTGTTGAATAGACTGGAGAGACTCAAGCTGCTGACAACTCTCATCCTACAGCAGCCCAGGATACAATTTACTTTCCCTGTCATAGGTCCCACTGCTAAGGTCCTCTTATACCTTGTGTATCATTTTTAACAAGAGTATGTATTGCCAACAGTTCCAATTCCATACAAAAAGTTGCAGAAGTACCACTCAAAATGCCTAACCACCATGGCTGAACCACATTCTGGCTATTGCCTGGTCTTTCAAATTAGCTATCACATTTTCTTGTGCAGGGAAAGTAGCACTGTATTCTCTGAACAACTGGATTTGCATTATCTAATGTCAGGTGAATTGGACAGATCCTAGAAGCAGAAGAAAGTCAACACTTGAGACACAGAGCAGACAGCAGGCAACTGTCACACAGCCAGAAATAGCAGAGACTAAATACAAAAAACAGCTTCAAAAGGCAGTTTTGTTGAGCCCTGAGAAGACAAACACACCTACAAAAAAAAGCATGGCCTCGAAGTATCAAATTTCCTTCTCAGGAAAGAATTTGGATTTGTAGCTGGTAAAATATCAAGATATCTGAAGAGTCAGGGACAACAACTCAGTAGCGCTCTTCACAGCTGCATGTTTTAAGCATACATGCAGACCTAAGCCTCACTTATTAATTGAGCAATTGAGTACTGACTACTTAACAAGCAAACAATTTCAGAAATGGATTTACATCCACAAAAGCAAACACTACATTGCTTGCTTAACAGCAGTGAAGAATACAACACTTCATAAATCACTTTCAAGCTACTTCAAACCATTAAATCCAATAATTCTCTGTCATTTTCTACAGTAATGATTAACTAGAAGGAGCTCCTATAATCAAGGACAGCAAAACGTCAAAAATTTGTTTGCTAATTCATACTGTATTTCTAGAGATCCCACTTCCTCATAAGTTTGTTCCATTCCACATTTACCTGTAGAGAACTTGCTTTCAGTCTTCTGGAAAATGCAAATAGAAGTCTTGGTACTTTCAAAAAACCAGAACATTTTCTATATTTTCTAGTCCTCAACTCCGTGCAAAAGTTAACCTGCTTTATTCACCTATTTTATTTAAAAATAAATAAAGGTGGAATGTTGATATTGATAAGTCAAAACAGGTACTGTGGCTTTTCTCTCTACAGAGTTTTACACCAGCATCATAGGCTAACTAGGCTTAGTTCTATAGGTACTGCTTATGCTGCACAGCCACAGAAATAACCTTTGAAGATGACATTCCACATTTCTCTGAAGAAAAATTTTCACATCAGCTTTTTCCCCTTTTTCTGAGGAAAACAGTTCACCAACTATTATTTTTTAAAATTTTGCTACTACTACTATCAGAGTACAAGAGCCAATCTCTGCAGCATACAGCTTCACAGTAAGCTTCAGGCAGGCAAAGTCCCTTTTGTCACAACATAAGAACCTGCCCACATTACACAGTATGCGATGAAAGTAGCAAATCAGTTTGTGTTGACTAAAGCAAGTGAAAAGGAAAAGTAAAGTGATCAGCTTTAACGATCAGAGGAAAGGCAGCAATATATTAAACAGCACTGTATTTAAATTATAAGATCTGTGACTAACTGTACACAGACCCAACAACTGAATTACTGCTTCATTCATTGTCTTCATCACAGACTGTCAATGTATTGATATTCTTAAGAATAAAGATTCAAGGTTGAGGTAAAAAGTGTAATTTTTTAAAAATTGCATACATACACTAACTTTCCTAACAAATTTAGGATGAGATATATATATCTACAAGAGTACCACCTTAATGAAACAATTTAGGGAGCCACGAACTCAAACATCATGGTTTAAATTCAAACTTGTAGCATGAGCACTTACCCAAACTTATTTACATTCAACTCCATTACCATAAGACAATTCAAAGAAAAGACAACAATTGAAGAGTTTTATACAATACCAACTGGTTAAAAAGTTACTACCAATCTGTAATTGGGGGGTGCATAAGAGGTAAGATTAAGGTATTTTTAAATTGGCAATGGACTTTTTTGCCCACACAAAGTGTTCATTATTTCATTGTAATTTAAGACCTACTTTGACTTAAAAAATAAATAAATAAAACAAAGTTAATTTAGTAACTAATAGGATTCTACTGTTTTTTCATATACTTAGATTCTTCTGAGATTTACAAATAAATTAAGTATTGCAAGATAAAAAAAGGATAAAAAAAAATACTACCCAGTTTTTCCCCAATATGCAGAATCCACTATATCCCTAAATTTATTTAAACTGGGTATAATGTAACTCAGAACCTCAACAAACTGTTTCTCATACAAGTGAAACTACTTTATTCATTGTATAAAAGCTGCATCTACACTCAACCCAGAAAAATTACTGTAGCTCCTAGTGACAAGCCTGAACTAGCTTAAAACCATCCAGCTTGGTAACAGCTCAACCACAGCAGAGAATCAACACAAATCAAGGTTTTACAGCTCCATCTCCCCTGCATATCCTTCCCTGAGCACTGTGCAATTTTTACAATAGCTTCGAACCAGGCAGATTGACAGTTTTACAGACAACTCGGGCATATTTAAGGAAACTTTAGTCACATTTTGACAACAAATGCAGTTCATAGTCTCAGAATTTTTCTCTGAAATTCTGATTGACAGCTCCCTTCTGTACCAAGATTCTTAAAGGCACAAGGCTAATCTTGCACATGGGTTGCTGAGGTCTTTCAAGAGAGCTGCATGAGCACTCCTTAATATAAAATATGTTTAAAAAGTCATCTTTAGCAGCACTGGTTTGAGCCAGCTCATTTCACTGCGCACTGGCTGTGTAAGAAAAGCTTATGCAATTATGGAACCCCCGGTGAAAATGTGGTGACAGTGACCTTCAACTCAAGGTGAGAACTAGTCAAATTGCTATTACTTTCAGCACAGAACAAAACAACCCAGTGAAGAACACAAGCAGTTAAGGATCATGCCGCCCCCGTGCAATATTTGGTAGAAGTGTTTTTTTCTTTTCCCCCACCCCATCATGAGGCACTAGGAAAAATACTTACTTAACAAAGCTTTAAAACTTTCTTATTCAGAAGGCTTTGATTTTGAGGGAATTTAAAACTGGTGAAAGTGTGCTACTAAAGAAACAGTAGTTTCTTTAGTACTGAACCATCAGTTATTAGAATAACTCAGAGTCCATTTGTTTCTCCTCAGCACAGAAATTCAGGTGAGCCCAGATCTGTTACACAAATCACCATTTCACATGATCTTCCTTTTCACTCAAACTTCTTCCTTGTAGAAGAAAGATTTTAAGAAACAAATTGTCTATTTTCAGCAGGTCCTTTATGAAAGTGTCATTTTCAATAAATAAGAAAAACAATGTACTGCACACAGGTCTGTTCAAGGGCATTCTACACCAGCCAACAAAATGCTGAAACTTGCTGTGCTGTGTTGCCCTCTTCAGGTCAACAGCACATTTTCTAGTTCTTTTGCTTGGCAAGTTATTGCATTGCAACTTCTTTCATAACATTTTTCAGATCTGAAGTTTCAAGCAGCAGCTAACTTCACCTGTATTCCACCAGTGCTTGAAGCATTTTTGGTTTAATACCCTACAAACAAACTTTTCTTTTGCCCTTTATGTCTCCTTAACCTCAATATTAATCTTGAAGATTATGAAACTATCAGCTAGCATTTGAAAAGATGACTAAAAACCAACTTGAGTACTGATAAGAAAGTCTCATGACAAGAGGCTTAAAGGGCTCAATTGATTCAGCTTACCAAAGAAAGAGCCTGATACCAATTTATAAGTGAGTATGGGAGATCAGAAAGTTACATATCTTTAAAGTGGGGCAAGGCAAAACAGAATCTAGAAATTGAAGTCAGACAAATTCAGACTTGAAATGTCTGCAATGGAGACTTTACAATAACAACAACAAAAATTTAATAATTTACTAGCATAAAATAGTAGATGTATTATTACTTGAAAACGCTACAGGTAGACCCGGTATTTTTCCTAACAATCTGTTTTGATCAGTTTTTTTAATAGTTGTCATAACTTGGGCCGAACTGCTGTGTTGATTTGCATACTTGCAATGGGTTCTGCAATTGCTTATCTGAGCTCTGCCAATTAATGTGGAAATACAGATGAAACAGTCTTCAATTGCTTGGAAATGGCCAAGCTTGAGCTTCTGATTCACTTACTGAGACAGATAATAACAATGTCTTAAAATATCTCATTTCCCTCTCCCACTTTTAGAGGACAGGCCATGGTAAACATTTATGTCTACTTAGACAGCTTTGACATAAAGAGCAAAGTGTTGAATTTAACTGATATATTATTATGTATGGAGAATTTCACTCATGTTACAAAGGTAGATAAACAGCCTAACAATTTGTGACTGTACAACTTAATCTCCACATCTTAAGGGACTTATGACAAGAAATCCTGTTCAAAGTTAGGGCCTACTGTGTAACTATAAGCAGTAAAATTAATAAAATAGTCAATACCACCAGAAAATGGAAGCAAAGGAAATGCTCGTTCAGTACCAAATACAGGAAAACAAGAAATCCCAGATCATCATTTTTCAGGATGGCAAACACAAAACAGCCACCCTGCCTCAAGCAACTGTGACTCTAAAAACACTCAGGAGAACTTGGCATGAAGAGTTTTCATCCACTTTCTTTCCAATACTTTTGTAATTTTAATCTCAAGAATGAAATACAATATATAGCTTTAAATCCCAAACACTCGGAGGGCAGACTCCAGAGAAAAGCATGATGAAGTGAGTGAGCATGACAGAGAGAGAGCAAGAAACAAAAACTGGGGAATGAGTACAAGTGCACAACAACTGAGACTCAGAATGCTCCCACAGCAGGCAGCAGTTCATCAGAGCAGTCTCTATCAGCACGTAGAGACTCCTCTCCTGACTAATATGCCCTGTCACAGTGCCTGGAGCCAAAGACTGATTAAAACTTCCTGCCATCCATCAGCCAGTTTATTCAATTAGACTGCGAAACATCAGCTGGTCTTATAAACAAGGGGGGAAATTCCACAAGCCAAACTAGGTCTAGTACTGGACATGAAAAGCAACACTTGAATTCAAAATACACTCAAAATATTACTATTATTTTCCTTCTTGCCATTAAAGAACAAGTGCAAAATGCATTCAATTCTACAGTACTATCAGATTAAAAGATAAAAAAGCTTTTGTGCACCTGTCAGTTGAAGACAAAGCAGCTCACACCTCTGAAGTGATGAAATGGGGAACTTCTTTTTTGACACATCGAATTAAAAGTATCACAAAAATATAATACTATTTTTAAACTGTCTCTGGTAGAAAAAGTTTCCACCTATTTAAAGGTTTATCTGGTTCAAGTTCCATACAACACAGCTAACAGAATATGACAGACAGTTGGCAATAAAATCTCCAAGATATCTTAGCTAGGTTTTAAAACTGCAAACGAGTTGATCCTTAGTGATTCTCAACCTTTTTTTACATCATCTACAATAGATGCCAGGATTCTGGTCCAACCTGAGTGCTATACTTTAAAGAAGAGGTGGACAAGGATTTTTAAAATTGGCTGTGGTTAGTTTAATTCTGACTTACCAAGTAAAATGTTCATATTTTTGCTATTTCTTTCTCCCACACACTCCATCAGATTTGGTCACCAAAGGAGGTATGATTCATATTACTCTTTAGAAATGTATTTTAATGGACAAACTTTACAACTGAAAGAGTTTTTGAGTTTTTAAAATAATGAATACTTGAGTGAAAAAATCTATCAAATCACTTTATTGAATGCATCTTTTCTGCAGCAACTTTGCCAATTCACATTTAATTGCACTTAAGACTGGTTTTTCTTACTTGGTATCATAATCTAGTACAATTTTTTGAAGAAAAAAAATCATCCACATCATACTGACACAAAACACTGTAGAAAGTTCCCTTCACAAAAGTTCCTTCTAATAATTTAGTTTAATAGAAGGTATGGAAAATACAAGGAGGAACTCTTCCCATTGAAGGCAATGCCTCACCATTTCCTGCCATCCACTTGTGCATTCCTAAGTATCCACAAGAACACAGCGTGAAGATACACAAGGATTAAATATCCACCGCAACAGAAACTCAGGTTAAATCAGGTGTTTATGTAGGGATATATAAGCAACCAATTAGAATGCCAAGTGGACTTCTACCAGCACTAATGGAAATTAAATGCATTCAGGGTGGGGGTTAAATACATCTGAACACTTTAGAATCAGTCATTTTTTCATACGCAAGTTTGTCACTATACTCCTTTTTTAGAATTAAATTATAAACTCACCCTTCCTAAGGCTTTCTGAAAATTCCTTTAAACACACAGAGAACTAATCAGTATACACACTAACAAACCAAACAAAAAAGCTAGAGACATCTGCACCCACATTTTTAAAAAGACTGTAAGTATTTAGAAATGCTAAGAGCAGCATTACTGAAAATACAGACCAACCTTCTCAAAGGTTGTCTCAGCATCATCTTTATTTGTGTTTGGACTTCAACTCTTAGACATTTTGGACTTAAACTATAGCAAATAAGGGTTTCCAGTTGAAAAGGTAACAGGAATAAAGATAAGTACTGATTCAAGCAATAGATTTTATTGATTTATTTATTTTTCAAAAGCTTTTTTAGCTTGAAATCATGTGGTATCATAGAAATCTTCCCTCATGCCCTAAAGATCTGCGACCTATTCAGAGAGCAAAACCTCTTTTTTGCAAACCTATTTACGTGATTTCTATGAAAAGGCTTTTAAAAAAACCCACACCTATCAGAGAACAAGAAAATAACTTAGTCACCAACCAAACAAATGCTGTGAGTACTACGTTTCCTGATACACATTTTTTGATTCTTATACAACCTTGCCATCTGCTGTGATCTCTGACAAAATAACTGACTTCCGTTCTCAATCTGCAGTTTCATTATGACAGTAAATGTCTTACATCTAACATTAAAAGCTACTCCAGTCCCACTGCAAGACTGTATAGGCTTCTATGGTCATTATCACCTGTTACAAAGTACTATCATAATATTCACTGCTATGAATAAAGGACTTGATTTTCATAGCTATTGGTGCAAAACTTAAATACAAATAGATTAAAACATTCCAACAGAGCACAACTATTTAATTTACAAAGAGGCTACAAAAAATTTTGTATAAGCTTTTAACCATACATAATTCCAAACTTCATTGTGACCTTAATGCTATAAAAACTAAGGACATGTCCTTAGGATAAGAAAAATTGTAAGGATTCCAAGGAATCCAAACTCCAATGTCTCCAAACAAAATGCTGAGAAAAATAAAGTGCTGGTGTATTAAAACAGGAAAAACTCCCACACATTCAAAGCTAGTTTGAGGATGTAAGTATACAACTAAAAGACAAAGGGAAGAACTCGATGCAAGATTTATGCCATTATTTCAGTCTTAAAATGCCTACAAGAAAAGAAGCCCATACTGCAGTTGAGGGAAAAGTATTGCTCCTAAAGTGTTTGGCTTAGATCTTCCCCAGGGCATTTTGCATCTAAAGCATTCTTCATAGTTAGCACCTATTTTTAATAGCAGAATTAGATTGTTGGACAGTTTATTTAAAAAAGAACAGACAAACATAATCTACACCAGCCATAGCACTTCTCAAGCATCAGCCATTCTCAAGTATTACCTGCAACATAGTAAATGTTACTATTTGAATATTAGATTACCTATTAAAAATTACCTATTAGAATAAATACAGTCTATTTTGTCAGCCAATCCATACAACTCAAGGGTGCAGCAAAGATGAGCATGCAAAGTTTTGCCATAATGCTAGAAAAGGAAACATATAATTCTGAAAACAGATTGCAATACATGGTACCTCAGTGGAAGACTTTGATTTTATTTTGTCTCCTACCTGATAAATTCTAAATGGGATGTATCGAAATCCATTATCTTCTGGAGGATACTCCATGAGTTTTCGATTTATTGCCCAAAACTGCTCAAATTTATCTGTGAAGGTAAAATTAGACTTCGTCAATATCAGTAACATTTTTTCAGCCTAAAGAGGTAAATGAGACACAACTGGAACAACATGCAAACTCTTCTTACAGAAGTTTAACCTGTATGAATTTATTTTTCCCACATTTCTCTTCCCTATTTAGCCTGAAGCCAAAGGTAGGTCATCTGCATGCTCCTATGAAAACAGTGGGGTGGTGATTTATTGAACTGAAAGAGAAAGCAACTTTAACTCATACCTTATCTCCCATTGTTAAGGAAATATTGAGCTATAAATTATAGATTTCATTACCTCAAATAAGAGTGCCTGTTTCTCCACTCCCTCCTATTACTCATCCATACTGTCTCACAGTCTGCTAAAATAACCTAATTGTTCTTGCTATAACTAAACAATGGGTGCAAAGTATAGAGAAACTAAAGCAGGAGAAATACTTCTTGAGTGGTTTACATTTGGTATGTAGATCTTAAAATAATCTGCAATGATGCATGATATGATCAGAAAATACACTGCCAGATTCGCGACACAAGCTGAAAATAAAAGTTTATGCTTGAAAGACATTTTTTGTTATTATCCAAGTAAGTAGGGTATTTCTACTCTATTAAACACCATTTCATGCTGTTCAGACATGACAATAACTGAGTAGTTCATCACATTTAAAATGTACTAATGACAGCACAGATCTAAGAGTAATAAAGGCAATACTGATTTGCAAATACATGCAAATCCATTATTCAAATGAAGCAAATGACACCAGAATGATAGAAAGGAATGCAAAGAGCTAAGATGAATAAAGCTGCTACTAGCCTTACTGGAGAAAGCAGCTTTAGAAAGGGAAGAGCAAGGGATCAATTTCCTTATAGGCCCTAACTCTCCAAGACACCAAACACAGCAGATGTTTCCACAGAAGGAACACACAGTCTCCAGTTTTCCCTCCTCAGTACAATGTTCAGCCAAGTCTCAAGAAGCTGGGCTCTTACTGAATACACCCATTACAGAATTCAGCCCCAGTGAAGCAAGGTAAAATTCAGACAGGACAAAGGCTCTTCCTGCTTTCAAAAGTGCTGATTACACTTAAAGCATTTGCAGAAAATGAGCTTGAGATTTGCTTCACTCCAGGATACAGCACAGATGCCTGTAAGTGCACTAAAAAGCACAGGTTAGTATATACTGCAGGGTTTATAATACATTGCTTTTCCTGACTGAATGCAACACAAGGAAGGAATTTCCAAGAAACTGTGAACAAACTCCTGCCAGGTATGCTTTAGAAGCATTTCCTGATACTTATCTCAGAAAATACTTCCACACCCTTGTTTCCTGATCAGCAGCAAGTGCCACTTGACAGGCACTTACCTGAGCTACAGCCAGCACCACCAGGCAGGCACCTGCCCAGCATGAGGAACTGCCTGGATGCAGGGTGTTACCCCAGCATTCACTGGGCTGGCAGTGACAGTGACAACCCTGGAGCAACTGTAATCAAACAATCCCACATTTGGGAACCCCAGCCAACAGAGTCACAGGTTTAGTCTTAAAATGTAGTAATGACTGCCCCCTCCTCAGGAACTCTTTCAGAGGGAAGGTGAAGATTTAGCATGCTTCCTTTATCCTTGGAGGCAGCACTCAGAATGGTTTGCAGCTTTCACTACAGATGTGTGAACAGGTATTCCATAGCAGGCACTGATAGATTTATACTTCAATTACCACTTCCAACTCACTTGAGAAAACTGCTATGGTGATAGACAAAACAAAACAATCCAGACCTACTTAAGCTAGTGAGCTTCAGCAGACTTAAATAAGGAATATCCATATTTGGAGACATCCTACTTGAACAGAAATAAAAAAACATTAACTTGATTTACTTATTTAATGCTCATATTACAGTAATTGGGAAAGTTGGTTGAACAGTCTACTGTTCTCAAATATCACCAGAAATGAGCAACACCTCTTATGGTTCAGCAGAAAAAGAAATTATGAACAAATAAAAGACTTATGTCAGAAGATTAAGTATATTGACCCTTGTGACATGCAAATATGGCAAACAGGGGAGGCTCTGGATGACAAAAAAAAGTTAAACAGTGGCAATGTGCAGTTAACTCACTTCTGTTCTTCATCCCCACTTCCTCGCCTCCCACAAAATATGCTGGAAACCAGGTAATCTTGTTTAAGGCAGTAAATTTCAAAATTCAAACCTCTCAGATTGTTCTCTGAACACTTAAGCAGTGCTTAAGACAATCTTTTGTTCAAAGTTCTAATAGTTTCTGTAGTTTCCAAATATAACAGCGATAAATCTGCAACAGTTGAATTATGAACTTGTTGCATTTTGTAATCAAGCATGTTCTGTCAAACCACCTGATATCCCAAGAATTTTAGCTGGACATAATGGAGTCAGATATCTTAAGATCTCTACTGTGTACAGCACTGTCTGAGGACCTCCAAACAAATTCCTCCTCACAACCTTATATTGCTGTCCTCCAAACATCTTTCCAGGGATACAGTATTTTCACCACAGGAAACAGAGTTGTGTATAAGAAAACTAAGACAAATTTTAAAGCAAGCAGGAGGAAAAAAAAAAACCTATCCAGTTTGCATACTGATACATATGACCTGGCAAGAGCTTTTATTAGCAGAGCACTGGCTGATTGCTAGAATTCCAAAGTTCCAAAAGTACAAAATCCAAAAGTGACTGTTTTTCTCAGAATCCTTAAGACTTAAAGCTTAAAATAAACAAACAAAACCACTGACAAATATCCACCCCAATTTCCTTAAAAACCTAAGTGAAAGGATTCTTCCTTCTCTCCTTTTTATGTATCAGTACCCCCTATATTACAATGAGCTATTAAGACCTAATTAGTTTATTGGCTAGACAGGACAAAGATAGAAGGTGCTGGCTGGAAATTTAACAATCAAAACAAAACTGAGTTTTCATCAAGCCAGTAAACAAGGAAGAGTTCTCTACCGATCAGCAAAAGCACTTTACACATTTGTCTCCCTCCCTCGTAAAAAGCTTATGCAGTCTGCATGACATCTAAACCACCGTAACAGTCAAATCTGATTCCTTTTGTTTTTCACAGTCCATCTGTTTTTAAGAAAGTGCTTGCTTGAAGTGTCAGAGAGTTTCTATATTAGCAAAAAACAGTACTTGCAAAAGGCAGATGTCCCTATCTGAATAACAATATTTAAAGTAATGACAATAAGATTTGAACAGAAGTGAGATTAGTAACAGGATAAGTTTCATATGACTCCATTGATTATATTTCTTAAACAAGAGATGATGATTGTTACATAAATTTGTCTAAAATGAAATATAGAAACATCTCTATGTATTTTATGTCAAAGATCAGAAAGTTAATAACCAAGTAATTGAGAAATGTATCAGCCAAGTCACTAATATTTATAACTATTAATTGCTTAGAAATGCAGTCAATGAGTGCCCAAATGCCAGACTGATATTAGCCTTCAGTACTACAGAGATGCAAAGAATCTAAGGAGAGCTTTGAAAATAATCTATTCACATATTTAGAAAAAGCATGAGTTAGCAAAACTACAACGACTTCATGTCACCCATGACAATAATCTCAGTATACAAATTCATTATGCAACAAAGTAAACTCAAACAAATTTACAAATACAGTATGCCACACTATGCATGTAGGGTTCAGAAACGTATCAGCAAAATTATTCATGACTTTCAAGTACCCATTAAAACTGTTGAAAAAAAATCACTGGCACAGGGAAACACTGAGAATTGTTGTTTCCTCCATTGAACCAGACTGGAGATCCTTTAGCAGTCATTGAAATTAATCCAAATGCATACCTTATTATGTTAAAAAGTTCTTGGTAATCCCATCATACTTTATTGTTAATAGACAGCAATTGCTGAACCTCTTACTACTTCACAGTACTCTAAACTGAGTGCTAAAAGGCTGGGGTCCCTTTTAGCCCTGGGTCCCAGCCTGAAATGTTCTTCAGGCAATCAGAAAAATTAGTGTCATTCATACTAGCCTCTACAGTCGTTTTTTGAAACCCAAGTGCTGTCACGCTTCAAACAACTTGAAATTTCACATCAGTCTTGAAGTTACACGTCTCCTTCACCTACATGAGGCTACAACAGGATGGATTACTGAGAGGGTAAAGGGCACTGTTCAAATGCTTGCCATCAACATGCGCATTTCACTGTAGCATAGCTTTAAATCTACACATACAAACAATCTGGGCAACTATCACAGAATAGAAAAACACATCTACAAACACCTTGCAATGAAAAACCCAGGCAAGAGCACACAGACAGTTAAAATGAAGTTCCCATTGCAGTGTAGTAGGCAAAATAACTAAAAAAACCCCATTCTAATCTTTACCCTTATCAACAAAAATATCCTAATAGTAAGGAACTATTTTGTTTCTATATTTGATAATGATGTGACTGCTATCAGAGATTATCAGACTCTAGGACTGGACATATTTCAAGAAGGCTGTCAAAGGGATTTATAAAACAGAAAGAATTACTACAAAAATGAGGAAAAACTTGAAATTCAGAAAGGTAATACTAATTCAAGGCTCTTGTATTTCAATGTCTTTTTAGGAAGTCAAAAGTGAACAAACTGGTGTAGTCCTCAGGGTAGCACATATGCACAATTTTGTCTGGACTATTCATGGTTTCTTCTTAAAACCATTTATTGGAATAAAATAAACGGAAAGCTTGAAATTAAATTGCATCTGTAGCTCTATGCAAGCAAGCAATGTGCAAGTTAAAAAACACAAAACTTGTCCATTCTCAGTGGTTCACTGTCTAACAACCACATGAACCTTGGAAGTACCTGGGCAGTATCAGTGGAAGAACCACGGAAGTACCAGTGCCATACCCAGTACTAAGAGACCAAAGACTGCTGTAAGGATGCACAAGAACTGATAACTGAAACTTCAGTTTGGAGGTCAAGCTTTAGAATAACAGCTCCTCACCCTGCCCTGAAAGAGCTGCCTACACAAAGTTAAAGCAGTTTGCTCAAGGCCTTGCCCAGTGAGGTCTGACTGTCTCTGCGGGTTTCCACTCAGTCACTTTCACTCCCCTAGCCCACCCCACCCTCCCTTCCCCATGTACCATCAGACTTCCTGCTGCTGTAACTAGTAACTTTTTTGGTAATTGCCCAGCTCCACAGCCAGTGGAGACAAGAGTGAGAGGAATCTGACTCCATCTGCTCTAGGGGCCTTTCTTTCAGGTAAAGCTTGTATTAAATCTACCTTCAGCTTCCTCATCTTCAGGCTAAACAAGGCAGTTCTCCCACTCTCTAATACAGCACATGCTCCAGCCCCTAAGAATTTTACCAGCACTCTGCTGGATTCTGTTTGCCCACATTCCTTTCCTCCTGGGGTCCCAAGAGGACACAGCACTCCCAGTACAGCTTCACAAGTACTGAGCCAAGCAGGGGGCACAAGGGCTTCAGTAACTTGGTGTGTCAGCTCAGGGAGGCTCCAGCCCTTTATGACTCCTCCAAATGGCAGATCTGCCCTTCAATTCACCAACTGCTCCCACCAACTTTTCCTTTCAGTCACAGACAAACTCACTAAGGGTTAATCTGTCATTACAGATATACAATATGTATACATGTATACATGCATATAATCAAACTACAGGGTACAGAGAGCTGCAGCTGAAAGTGAAGGATACAAAGTGTACTTCCTTAACTTTAAAGCAAGCTTATTTTCTACTGACTCATGTTTTAACAAGAATTGCTTTTAACTGCTGTAGCCAAAAAGAAACCTTCTCAACATCTAGTATAAATACTACTTCCATATCGTTCCCAGGAAGACAGAGACTCTGCATGCATACATAATTCTGTTCACCGGTATTTCTAACCAATTTTATAAAAAGCTAAGTTCTTGTGTGGTATGCCTCAAGCATGAAGGAGCTTTTGTTGATGAACAAATATTTTGAACACTTTAAAATCAATATCTGTGCTATTCTGAAACATTATTTACAGCTGATTACTATAATTTCCCAGCTATTTAAAGACTTGTCACTAAATTATTTAGTTCACCTAAAATCACTGTTCATACTCTTGTTTTTAAAAAAGCACTGGTAATTACAACTATCAAGGACTTCAGGAAGACTTTGGTACATATCTGACTCTCAATGACTATTACAGTTAGTGATAGCATTTTTGAGAGCACAGCTTGAAATACTGATATGGCATCATTAAGATAATTATTCTTCTCTTCCATTTTACCCATTGCCACAGCAAAATTCTTGCTATTAAACCCCTAGTTCACTTGAGTATTTTGAAAGACCACGGTATAGAATACAAATCCCACCACTGAAAGGGAACACATGGTTACTGAAATTTTCAGATTATCTTCATATGAGTCACTATGACATATGGAGAGACAGGGCCTTAGAATAGTTTTGACTCAATGTGGCTGAAGCCACAGAAATATGAGAAAATATTCTTCATGTCACAGATAGCAAAGTAACAAAATTCAGTGTAAGAGGACATTTTGAAGACTGTACAAGATAGCAGCATGTCATTCTTCAGATTATCAGATCAAAAAGGCATTTTCCTTGTTTCCTTATAATATACACAAGGGAGCCACGCATTACCAACATTCTTTTCACTTACTAAAAGTACTCACAAACCAGAAGTTTCACTTTAAGTACTTTAAAGTACACTGTTTCCTTAACATCACCTCCCTTCATTTCTAGGTCATCAGTTTACCTGAAAAGGTTTAGGCAAACAAAGTCATCAAGATGCACTACTTCCTTTCTTTTATTCAAATAAAAAAATGTATACATCCTACAAAATTTAAGCTTTCTCTACAGTAAAAAAAAGAGCAGGTAATCTCAGAAGTCCTGTTACTTAAACTAAAAGAAAGCTCTGATGACAAGCAATTATAAGCCATTTTTGAAACATACCCCACACGTTGTATAGGAATTAACAGCAGGGTTTCTCACAGACTTTCCTGAGTAAGTCAGAGGGAAAAGGACTCCTGACAATTTTATACATCCTCCAGCTCTCTGCTCCGTGATACCCTTGGAATTTTGATTTCTTCATCTGTAATTATGCTCTCTCTATATATAGGAAAACAGACCTGCATAACACTATGTAACTTTCTAACCCACTTTGCTTTCCCTGTACTATGTTTTTCGTAAAATAAAGCTTTTCTTAAAGGTTAAGGAACTTAACTTATTTACTTAATGAATAATATTTACTTAACTTAATATTTATTTACTTAATTTTATTTACTTAATAATATTAATGCATATTAATAAATTCAGGAGTTTACTAGCAGAAAGTAAGTTAGAAGCATTTCAAACTGCAAAACAAGAAACCCTCAACAACAACGAAAAGTTAAATTTAAAAGTGAAGTCCATTTTTTAGAGATAGTTTACTCCAAATTTTAGTTAGACCATACACATCTTTCAGGAAATGACTTATTTTGAGAGCGAGGGGAGGAAGAAAAGCAGAAGGCAGCAAAAAGAGGCCTCAAAGTTTGCTCCTTCAGAATGTAATGGTTTTCATTGGGCACATGGCCATCTAACACAAGAGGGTGAAAATGCTACAAACACTACCTCTACCTCATTTCTAGGCAACCTCCTCCTATGGCAGAGACTTCAGTCGGATTGTCAATGTTATGCTACCTTTTGCTTTCCTTCCTTCTCTGCCTTCATACAGTTCATGCCCTCCTCTGAGACCCACAGGTTCTCACTGGCCTCAGAGCAGACCTGCCCTGCCTTCCTGTTTGAGACCAGAGAAGAGAAAGCCAACAGGGCAATGCAGGCTGCCATCAAATTCCCCACCTTTGTGCTGCAGCAAAGGGCAGCTATCCAAGCAGACACCAGGCCAGCACAGAGGAGTATCAAAGCCAAAAGCAGTTTCAGGGGGATGGCAGTTTAGACTCACAATACTGCACCCACATGAGTGGAGCGTTGGCTTAGTCATTTGTGCAGAAAGGTTAACAATCCCATAAACACTGCAGAACTAAGTGAGGTCTAGGTCACAAACCATTACCAGAAAAACCACCACAGCTAACCAAACCCCCAACAAAACCCACTGCTATGGAAAAAACCCAGAAGCAGCCCAAGGAAGGCCTGCTCTGATGCAGCTGATTCATTCTGCAGGTCCAGCCTGCTCGAAGCCAAACCCTGCTCAACACCAAACCAGCACTGGGCTGACTTTGTGCAGGGCTATCTGAACCAGTCTAAGTCCTCATTCCCTCAGTTCCATGCTTTCAGCAACACTGATGTTTGGTGTATGCCATGCTTGCTTAACTCCAGAATAAGCAGGTACTAATGCTAATCATAAGGCAAATTATAATTTGCCTTACTGGGAAATTTTTAACTAGCAGCCCAGGAAGGTAACAACTGGGTTTTTAAAATCACTTTTAACCAATACACTAATTTTCAAAGATCAAATTAATTACTTAATTTTTCTCCACAGTTAACCAAGCTTCCATGGATTGAACATAGAAAGAACTCCCCATTTTGGTAGCAATATGGGGAAGAAGTAAACAAGGTAGCTTTGTGACTTAAAACCTAGTAGCTTTTTATTCATTCTCCTGATAAAATCCAGAAGATTTTCTAATCAAATTTCAGATGATGAGTTGAGATCACAGAGATTTGTTCAGCTACTAAAGCATGCTCACCATGAGGTAAAGGACAGCATTGCTTCCATCCATTCTCTATGAAGAGGAGAAACACACCCATCAAACCTGAGTGGGTCAATTGTACATAGCACAAGAAAAGCTGTAAGACACTTCCTTTTTTTGTAGCTTGAATATTTCTAAACAGGAATGTGATGACTAAGAACAGATACAACTTTTGCCTGTCAAAAACCCAAGAACAGTTTAGATAAATTTTGGAACTTAGTCAACAACACAGGCCTGATTCTGCCAATAAGGCAAGAAAGAGATCAAATGCATTAAAAGATAAAATATTGTATATTCTGAATGCTTGCAGGATTTTTCTCTCCTAATAAGAACAATTCAATATGGCCACTTAACTTTTGGTAAGCCCTACAGCATGAATGAGCATTACATTCTTTTTCCATAATATTTTCAGGAAAATAATGACTTCATTATATTTTATAATATATAAAAGAAACCTTAAAAAAGTTACAACTTTTTACTGTTTATTTCTCCCACTCATGTATCAGAAATACCAAGCCTAGTCTTCATTGGTTATAAATGATGCCTGTGAAAATTTCAGGGTACAGTTGCTTCTGTTAGTCCACAACTGATAAAAAGCAGATGTGCTGAATCTAAATCCCCTCATTTATCAGAACCATTATATACTGAAGTTTGTACCATGCAAAATATACAGCTCTCCCCCTGGAAAGAGTTGGGATTTTGTGTGTTTGATCCTGAGTCATCAGTAGGTTCATAGTCTTAGAGTTTCAAAGCTGAAAGCCTTTATTTTTCCACACAAAAGGCAAGAAGAAAAAAACCCACCCACTTGAAAATCTTTTTCATCCATGATAAAAATGGCCATAACTCTATTAAAGCAAAAACAGTAGTAATATTTTCCATGAACTCTAACCAAAGAATTTTAACAATTCATACAAAGGTACAAAGGTCACTATAGCCACATCATCTGCTTTTATCACTTCCCTACCACAGACAGACATCCATGGCTGGTCAAGAATGTACCTGTCCCAAAGAGGAGTTCTACCTCAGAAATATCTGGTTTATGAATCAAAAATTATCTGTGAAGAGCAAGAAAAACCACAGCACAAAATAGAAGAATATGTTTTCTTTCCTGATTTGGTATCAGATTAACATAAAACCAGAAATAGTGGGAGGAGTGTTGTAAAGATTGATATGAATAACCACCAGCTGTTACCAGCACAAGATTTTCCCACAAATTCACTATTACAACTCTTCTCTTAAAAGCCATCTACAGGCAACTGGTAAGGCAACATGTTACCTGTTCAAGTAGCTGCTTCTCAGCAGAAACATTTATACCAAATTCCAAATTACTTGATAGATATATTTCTCCAAACAAACAAGACTGGATAGGTTTTTTCAAAAATGTAAATTCAGGACGTGTCTTCTAAGTAATGTTATCACTTGCTAAACAAATAACACTTCCTATAATTAAGAACTGAAGAAAATTGTTTGAAGTTGGACAGAAAAAACAGTTTGCAGATGTATCTTTACTTACAAAGCAGTTATCACAAATGCTACTTTCTTTTCTTTTTTGTGGTCATTCATTCTGTTTCACAAAGTGGTTTGAAATTATTACATCTCAAATGAAAGCCTATAAAAACACATTGAAAGATACAACATGCTTAAAAAGTGTTTTCTTGGTTTCACAAGCTTTTCTTGTTTCTCTTTTATGAAGAGTTGAGAAATTAAAATTAGCATTTGAAAGTTTTCAAAAGATTTCTTAAACTTCTCATTCAGGTGTCAGACTCCACAGGTGCAATTTCTCACTAAGTACAGTGAAACCTTGAAATCAATATTGCTAGGCAACCTCTGTTCTTAACATTATAGAGCAAAACAAAAAATCTGCTTTCCCTATAACTGAAGATATTATTAGACAAATAGTCAACTAAAAGATAAAGCCTAAGATGAGTATGAAAAAGCAGGCTGTTTATCTGTCCTCTTACCTAAAATGTTGAGAGAGTATCAAGATCCTGTAACTTGTGGTTAAAAGAACTTTAACTTGTACTGTTTCATCATTTAGTCAATTCTTCTGTCGTTATTCAACTCATACTGTAAAACTATATACTCACCATGTAACTCATGTTAGAGGTCTTTCAGTATTAATTTCAAAAAGCATTAATAAAAAGAGCAAATAAAGTGCACTGCTGGGAACACCTGAGTACTGGGATGAAGTGACAGAATTTCTTTTTACAATAAGGATAGTAATTTTTGAAAGAGAAAACAAAATTATGCTGGCACAGCTTTTTGCTTCTTGAACTAAACTGCTTGAAAGACAAATACTATTACAGCAAAACACTTTTTTTTTTTTCCAGAATTATTAGAATTTCTGCTTAAGTTGACTTGTAACGATATAAGCTTTAGGGAAACATCTATTTTTTATACTGATTTTGGCTTTCATTGGACCGGAACTCTTATTTACTGTTAATTCACAAAACCGAACACAGTATCACAGTCAGTTTGCTAGCTATTATCTATGCAATACAGAAGCAGAGCTTTTAATAACCATTCATCTTCAAAATTATCACTGAAGTACCTTTAATGTGGAAGGCAGTGCCACTAAACAACGACAAAAATGCCACACACTAAGTATACACATTAAACCAAAACTAACTTGGAACCTTCTTGTCTAAACCAAAAGCATGGTTCAAGTCTTGCATTCTAAGGTTCTTCTGTTTCATTTAATTTTTCTTATACACTTATGAGAAGATGTTATTTCTAAGTGTTCAGTATTTTGTCCCTCAACACAGAACAAACATCTTCACGCTTACACTAAAATGCTTTCATAAAATAAATTTACTAGGGATAATATAAATGACAACATCAGGAGATGATAAAAATGCAATGAAAGTGCATCATCACCCATTCCAGAGAGCAGTTTCTGAAATACTTACAAAAACTTTTCAACTTACAGGGCTCTAAGAACCTTAATATGGAAGACACTAAAAACAAAAGTTTCATTTTGCACTGTAGTATTGATTCATACCATCTGTGCAAAGTACGATAACTAATTAAAGATCTTGTTCTGAATAATTTTGCTGACTTTTTCAAGTCAATACTTATTTATGCAGAAGTCCTTGTGAAAGCCATAAACCAATTTAAAAAATGCCAGGGAGAAAAGTAAAATTATTAAATCTACTGGACAACTTTTTTACAGCTTACCTGTACTGTTTACCAGTGACAACCCATAAGTATTAACTAGAGGAGACAATCTCTTATGTACAGTCCAAGATAGCTAATACTGAATATTTACACCCCAGACCCTTTATTTGTCTCCCAAATAAAGACTATAATTTGCACAAAAGTACACTAGACAATATTTATCTATTTTGATTTGTTGCTAGTTTTGGTTTGTTAAAACAGTCACAATCCAATCTAATTCCTTGAATAATTCAAGGCATATTTGAATTATCATCAAAATGATGACTTTAGTTTAAAAAAAATAAAAAACCACCAAAACCATCAATGCTTTCCATGACACTAGACAAAAATTCTGCAGAACAACATTTTATATCTCACGCAATAACTGAAATTTGAAGAAATAATTTATTAGCTTGTTTGACCTGAATAAAATTAATACTTGATATGTTGTATTTACCATTCTGTAATCCCATCCACAGTTGCTTATGATCCTTTTTTTGCATTTCATTGATGACTTGACTTTTGTGCTTTAAAGCATCTGCTTCTTTTATACAAGCCATAAAATGAGCTTCAATTACATCCTTAGAATGGCAGTGTAGAAGATCCTTTTCTGGAAAATTCTACAAATAGAAATGACAGATCAAGAAAAATAAATGCATCACATACCTTGTATGATGAAGAATAAATGATAATTTTAAATAGGCATATATTTATGCAAAAGAGACACACTGGAATCTTCGACTTATGGAAAAACGTAACAACCATTCTCTCACTATGCTGACAAGAAACAGGTTGCAGGTTTTACTTTAATTTTAACATGTTTTAAAGTAGATATTCAATCTCAGACAACAAATGAGAAAACGATGGGAAGTAAGTGACAAGCACCTAATTTATATTGGCTCTCTATGATATTTTATCAACAATTTCTAAGTAGTTCCTTGAAAACCAAGCAGAATCACCCACATATACAAACTATAGCATATCTGCCACTTAGAAACATTTTTCCTTAGAAATACTGGAAATATTTGTCAGTTCCAGCTTCAACTAATCCACATGACTACTGCTAGCCTGCATGACTTGATTTTATACCCCTTTTATTTGGTAACACTGGCACACAGCATTCACCATTGCAGATGCACAACTTCCACTCTTCAAGTAACTTTTAACCCTTCAGTAAAAGACAACTATCTCTCCTAATGAATTTTTAAGGAGTTATAGTAGTATATCTCATTCAGATACGAAAAAGGTTTCTTTGGAAATTAATTGATCAGAAGTCCAGCATTGTAGAGGCTGTGATTTTCCTTCCTCCAGTTTTTGTTCTATCAATACTTACTATCACTTGCCATTTTATAATAACAAAAGCATTCACTACCACAAATCCAGTGCCTTTAGTTTCAAGTTTTAAAATCCACCTTTATTCCCTCCTTATTAATTTTTTTTTCACGGTTGCTTATGACCGTGCTGAATGGAGCAAACACCAGAGCCAAACAAGAGTGGTGGCATCACCAGTACTCCCCTTCCTAACAAAGGCTTGCCACATTTTTATACCTGAATTCTCATGCTATTCCACCAGAGGCCCTTTCCTCTTAACCCATTACAAACTGGCTCTTTAAAAAGCTTTTGTGAGGAACTGTCAAAACCATTTTGAAAATACAAGTACATATAAGGGGATATTTTTCTAAGGTTTTTATAACAGAGTTAACATGTTGCAGTAGGAGCAATCTAATGCTGGAAAAAACCCCTACCGTCACTCCTCCACATAACCCCAAGAAAAATAATGAAAACTGCTTCAAAATACAGAAACCCAAAATATCAAAAAGGGAGCTGGGGATTGCCTTACCTGAAAGAAATTATGAGGATAACAGTGATATTCCCCTTCTCATTAGGTTATTGAGAAAAGGTAGAAATTAAATAATGGAATTTCATACAGTGTTTCCTCCTTATGACAGTGAGAACCCAAATTCTGGAAACTGCGGATCAAAAGGAAGAGTATTTTCCAAAAACAGGGGCATAAAGAAAAGACTGCTAATACCTCTTCCTCTAAAGTTTACATGGTTTGGTGTTGAACTTGCAAAAGGGAGTGCTGTTGTTAGGACTGGTGTACATTGAGCTGACTAGAAATCTAAGGACAGAGATAAATCTAGTTTCTTATATGAGAAAGGCCAAGTATAAAGACATTAAAGAAGACAGAACAATAAGAAAAGTTCTTCTGGGGCTGACCTTGCTCCTCTTCTACCCTACAAAGCTGAGTGTCTCAGCATAATTGGGCCCAAGATTACTAAGAAAACATTACTGGAACTGTTACTTGCCAATTGGCATCTACATAGGTCTGTAAAATACTTTCAGAAGTTCAATTTACTTGCTCAAATAAAAATGTAAAGTCTTGTAACCAATCCAGAAGAAAGAAATAGACAGAAATAACATACTTCAAGATCAAAGCAGTTCTTTACATGCAAGAATTTGAAGTGAGACAGTGGCATCCCTCAAAACAAAGGAAGAAACAAACAGTGGTACATACCCAATGCCAAGTAATGTAAGAACCTAGAAACTGACTTTCATAGTTAAAAACTGATGTTTTAGCCAAGTTTATGAAAACAACAGTTTTGTTACAACAACTGTTTCGCTACACACATGTCTAAATATTGTACTGTGGGGTCTTTTTTAGACATTCTTCTCTTTCTACCAGTAGGCATCTTCCTTCTGACTTTCTTCCAATGAATTTCAAATTGCAGCTAATGTCACACCCTGAGGATGAGTTCCAGAAATTATGCACAGTGTAGTCTGCAAAACAGCTAGGACCTATTTAAAATTGGTCAAAGCTAGTTAAGCTAGTGTAAAGAATCTAGACACAGTAGTAGAACTAGGTGTGTCATGATTAATTTCCCCAGCTTCTAAGGAGTAACACTATGAAAGACTGGAAAACACTCCTGAATCTCAGTGCTGTGTACGCTTTTCTTTAGGAGGAAAAACACTGACACATTTTTATGAAGTACTGGGAGTAGAAGCTGAAAAACCTAAACATGAAAGTGACAACTGAGAAAAAAAACACTGCACATCTGCAAGAAGCATATAAAAGTTTCACCTACATGAGACTACCAACAGAAAACATGGCATCCCTGCTGATTTATCAATCAGGGCACAAAATAATAAGTTTTATACTTAAATGTAGCTCACGTGTGCTTGTATTTTTTTTAAAAAAAATCTGCTTGCCTTCTTTCTACCTAAAGAAATACTGATCAATCATAAATAACTTCATTCAGTTCTCTGAAGAAAGGGACAATTGTGAAAAAAGTGGTAGCCGCTCCTGGCTGTACAACAAGGAATTTGCAAAAAGTATTAACAGATGATATAAGTAGCTTCAATGCAAGTACTCTTATTGGTGATTTCTTACTCTCTCCATGTCCTACATCTTTGAAAGAACAGTTACTGAGGGTTGATTCTGATTTTCTCAAAAAGCTCAAGGAGCTCTGTTTTTTTATTTTCACATACCAGTAGACCCTTGCAGTGTGAACTGGTCACAAAGAAATAGGTATCATCTGTACAGACAACAGTACTAAATGACCTCTCACATAAAACTGTACCAAAAACATCATAGGCAATTTCAACAGCCTGGTTTCATAACTCCATTCCACCCATATTTATCTCTCAGTTCTAGTTCACAAAACATCTGTTTATTCTGTGACAGTCTACTTGCATTAGACAACATCTACAGAAAATAGGGCATTAAAAAACATAAGGAATGTATCCAGTGGCAGGGGTTGCATCTATGTATTTGTGTTTAATTACCATTAGTGATTTTTACTTTAAGTAGACTGATTTCAGAAAAGCCCCATTTATACTCCTGGCTTCCACAGTATCTCCTAGCAGTTCCACAATTTATCCATATGCTACGTGGAAAAGTACTTCTCTTCCATTCCACCCGACCCAATCTTCACCTAAAAAACCACAAAGATGATGACTGTCACACAAGGACAGATCTGTCTCTCCTCCTGGACATCAGGTCATGGGTGGAAAGGCTGGCACGAGCAGACAACAGCTTCAGCAGAACCTCAGCGTTTCCCCTGGCACACATGATTTCCTCTCCTCCAACAGTGCTACTTTTTCCAGAGCAGCTCACCACTTCTTATCTACTGCCCAAAATCTGGAGAGGTGGTTACCACAGAATGTGAATAGTGGTTAACAGGCTGCAGAGTAAGGTGAGATGATTTTAACAGGAAGGCATAGGATTTCCCCCTGTCCCATAAAGCCACACCTGGAAAACAAAAGCAACTTCCCAGGCTACAGCCTCTCATGCTTCTCAGATGCCGGTATACTGTTCAGCCTCATCCTGCTGCAACTATTTAATGCAACTGTTTTTCAACTTTACAAGATACAATGCACATAATTTTATTGCATAGCAGAAGTACAAATTAACAAACTGTTTCTTCAATGCAAAAACTAAGTCTGTCTATGATTTGGTCTGTGTACATAACACAGAAGGACAATTACAAACATCTATCAGCTTGAAAACTTCTGCTGAACAGAAATCAACCTTTTCCATGTTTTTAACTTCAAACAAAGAAACCTGATAGGGGAAGTTTGACTCTTAAAAGGAAGTTGAAAAATACTTTTTGCAGATGTTTAAGATATCTGTTGTTGACTGCACATATTGGTAGAGGAAAGGAGACAGCCACGACAACAAAAGTTAAATCCCATAAAATCTAACACTGTTTAATTAAGCCAAATAAAAACTACAGACTCTTTGAAGAATAAACACACAGAAATGAAAAGAATACTCTCATCAAAAATCCACACCTGAACTATTCAGCTGTAAGGAACTGTAACACACAAAAACCTCTTCAATATTTTGACATAC
Organism: Cettia cetti; assembly: GCA_013401135.1. Lineage (NCBI taxonomy): Eukaryota > Metazoa > Chordata > Aves > Passeriformes > Sylviidae > Cettia > Cettia cetti. Next base: position 14,183 of record VZUI01000081.1, on the reverse strand, counting down.
TCTGATATCTTTCAGTTATGTTTTGACATAAGGATTCAGAGGGGTTTTTATTTAAATAAACTTTCAGATTACATCAAAATAGGAAGAGAGATTATGCAGGTGCTAACTCCACAGCATTACATTACTAAATTACATCAACTTTTAAAATAAAACTACCTTAGCAGTTAATTATTCCTGCTGATCTTTAATATACACCTGTGAGAAAAACTAAAAGTAGCTGATCTCTTGGCAAGCAGCAACACAAGGACAATAAAGTCGAATTTATGTTGCTGACTAAAAAGCACTGTGGTATTGCAACTTAATTCTCAAGATGTCTCTACTTTGTGATGGCAACATCTCCACATTGCCACTGTTAATATCCCAGGGCTCTCAGAACATAACAATTAAATCATGATTTGTGAAACTAGACACCCTACACTTTCTTCAGAACATTCTGGAAGTTTCCTCATCCCAACTCTCTGACATTTATCAGACAAATGTAGCAATTACAATGGTTTCAAAAACATCCCCGGCTTCAGATCCATTAAGTCAGTCACTTTAGAAGTTTCAACATGTAGAATGACGTATCATAAGAATGCATGGTTTCAGTGTACACTTCCAAAAAGAATCAATTACTGTTGGAAAAAGCTTTTCTAACACACCTTTGAGAATTGTTTCAATGAAAACATTCAACACAAGTGCTTCCCAATACATTTTTCGTTTCACTCAAATCTCTCACGCACTGAAGTCAAGCCTATTAATGTAGCGTTGTCCTTCAGATCAGTTTTCCTAATGCATTAGTTCTTTTACAATGCAGAAATTAACATTTCAAAGTTAAATATTATGATTTGTAGTTTGCTTTTGATTTCAAAACAAACCTGGAATTATTGTCTCAGTGCATTTCAGAGTATGCAAGAACCCTGCACCAAAGCTAACCCTGTTCAAGTTCCATTTTGAGCAAAGATAGTAGTGCTATTAAGTCATACCTAATGGGTTTACAATGCATAATCAAAATAATATCTCTCCTGTGACTAAGCCGTCACAAGACCAAACTCATTTCATTCAGTTCCCTCAAAAGGACCAACATAAAGTACAACAGAATTCCCTGACTTCAAAGATTTCTACAGCATCTCATCCATGCTCATATATGCCTAAAAGGACAAGAACTTCTTAATTTTCCCAATCTTCAGTCAACTCAAGCCAATTAAATTAAAAACATTATAGAAAGTTCTTCTATCATAAGCCTCATAACTTCAAACACAATTTTGTATTTTGAGATTATAATAGAATATTTTTTTATGAAAAGTCCAGCAAATGCACACACAATCTCATAGAAAATAGCTGCAGATTTACAGAAATCTTTAAATGCTTCCTGAACAATGGATATTCTCCCTTTCAAATCACACCATTCACATGCTTTATAATAGAATTATGAAACCTCTTCCTAGCTTCCAAATGTCATGCAATCTCATGCTCACTTGTTCTTTAAAAAGGGTCTAAATCAATTTACCTTGAAATGCACCGTGATGCTCCAAGGAAGGGCTGTATTTGATGCATGGAGATCAAAGAGCAAACCAATTGGGTAATGCCTGAAAATTACAAGATATTAATTTAATATAGAAGCCATGCATTTAATTCTACATACCACAGTTAACATACCTGCATTTACACACACAAAAAATAGCTGTTTGACTCCCACAATTAGCACTATTTATTGCTTACTTATAAAATTTATACAGGCAAGTTTAGATGACTGACAGGCAGAATCAAGTCTGGAATGTACATGTTCAATATCTAAACCAGTCGTCTCCAAGCTGTGCCCACAAAACACTGCTACTTTTGCAACAGCCTTAAGTGGCCTACAGCTGCTTTGTGGAACCTTTCAAAACAGTACTTTTAGTTCAAAAGTACTGTTTTGAACCAGGAATAGCTGGTCTGACACAAAAGCACACATGCTTTCAGATGCTTGAGTGTCCTGGGTTTATACGACAATGACCCTTAACATCCTTTCCTTCTCCCACATGTCTGATATATCAATGCAGAGAATAAGTAGAAGAGTGAAAAAATTAAGTATCTGTAAAATGGGTGAAAGACAATAGATCAAGATCAACTCTGTATCTTTACTACCAAATTAAGAAGAATGAAAGGGGAGGAAAAGATTAACTGGAGTTTTGTATTTCAATGGTATTCTAGATTAAAGGAGTTACACAAAAAAAGCTTGGCTCTGACAAATATTCACTTCCATCTCATAGCTTTCACTCCTTTAAATTCACTAGAATATACAGCCCCCCCAGCAGTACATGGAACATATATCACACACAAAACCTCCACGGGCACTGTAAAAAAAGCTCTTTGTTCAGTTTTCTCACACAGAGATATTGGCAAGATCTTTGATTTTTTTTTTTTTTTTTTTTTTTTTTACATTCAGCATACCAAGACCCATTCTCTTATCTTTCAAAAAATCATAACCTAAAGAGCCTTTCTAGCTTTTCATCCTACAAAGAGGAAACACATGCTGAACTGTAAAGTCAGTAGTTTCACTGAATTAAATGGGACTGATCACAGGTCTCAGACCCAAGCACGTTCATAAGTTCTGAAAGTCCCAAGAGTACCAACCGAGAGTGTTGCTGTAACAGCACCTGGGCCAAGCCATTTTCCAGATCGGTGAAACTCTCGCACAACAGTGCTTTAGCACCCTCTACGGGTGAGCCACCCCAAAGCTAAGACAAACTCACCGCAACAGGAAAATAAAATGCAAAATACTACTTCAGTTCCTGAGCTTACCTGAGAATAAAGAAGATGCATATCCAGATTTATCCTGATTCACTACTAATGCTCAAGTTTTTACCATTAAGATTTTTACTACTAACTGCCAATCAAGTCCTAAACCCTTAACAGGGATTCAGCAAGAGTTCCAAGAAAGAGTGGTTTTCCAGGTGAGTTAAGTAACAAAAATTTTATCTGATAATTAAATGAATTAATTTTAAACATGAACAATGACTTCCAGTTACTTTCAATTTATACAATAAAACAGGTAACTAAGAAAACCCCAACAAAAAACCCATACAAAAACTCCTGCATCAGGTCTTGGTCTACATCTGTATTTTCTAATCAGTTAAGACTACAGAGTGAAGTTCATGTAATCAAATTTCTTCAGTAAAATCCCTATGCTCTACAGAGTTAATAGATGCCTGATTAAATGGTGCTTTGACCTTTTGTCTTCTGCTAATTTATGAACAGGAAGGGTCAAGTATCCATCCAGCTGGTACTAGAGAGCCACCTACACAATTACCACGGCTAGAACACAACCCACACAAAAGGGACAAAAATTCCACTGAAAGCCATGTGAAAGTGCTCAGACATTGGATGGAAACAAGCTGCAGGTGGCATCCCCTAGCATCTGCTGAAGAAACCAATCCAGCACACAGAGGCATCACTTAGAGAGGGCTCCTGAGAAAGGCTGCAGCTCTCCAAGTTTCAAGCTGCCATGAGAGCTTGGGACCTCTTGTGAGGGTTGGAGCAAGCAGAGGAAATGTCCTCACCTATAGGAGGTGCACATTAGTGAGGAGCTATGTCACCAAGCTAAGGAGCTGTAGGAAATCAGGGGGCTGCACAGCATCAGGGAAGACATAGAGATTAATGGCATCTTCTCCAAGATCTCACAGAGATGAGAATTTGGAGAGAAAGTGTCAGCAGTCATTGGAGTGGTCAGTGGGGACTCACAGGATGGGGAGGACCAGAGCTGTGTGAACTCTGGTGGTGAGGAATCCGTTCAGCTCAGTGCACAGCTGCAGAGGGAGCTGCAGATTGAGCTCTGGGTGATGGGAGCCCCAAGCAAGAGGCCAGAACTGGTGCTGACCCTTTGCACAGGAAAGGGCACAGGACCTGTGGCCCTGCCAGGCGTGGACACTCAGGGACATGGCAGGAGCCAATGACACAGAGGAAAAACCCCACACTATCACACACAGACTGTGAGGGTATAAAAGCCCAGGGGTTCCTTGGTACGGGGTCCCTGCTCAGGGCACCAGGTCAAGCTGTCACTCTGTTGTTACACCATGACTAAGGTCTTTTAAGGATCAGGTGCCTGAGGCTCTGATGGGAAACCTTGTGTGGCTGTGGGGTGTTGGGAGTCAATGGAGGCCCCCACTGGCTCCCTGGAGCCGCCTGCTGCAAAGGGGCCTCGGACCCAGCTCAGCTCGTCCAATGTGTGACTGCAGAGCAGCTCCTGGATGGACAGACAGAAAAGTTTCCTTAACATCTGGCCAAGAGAGGACAGGCCTTCTGCAACCACTGGCAGCGCTTCAGTGTCAGACAAGAGGCTGGAAGTCCTGAGGAAGCATTAGAGCACATCCACAGCCAGAGGAAGCAGTTACAGCACTAGGAGACTCCATCCTGCAGGGCGAGCCCCATCTGCCAACTTCACTTGTTAATCTGCAAAGTTGTCCTCTCCCTGGCTTATTAGTCCTTGCTGTTTACCCACATGGGAACAAATTTTAAGTACTGCAACAGAACCCCTGAGAGTATCAAAAGTGACTCTACGAGCTCTAGGGGCAAAGAGGCATCTCCACAATTTTGCCATTAAAGGAGACAGGTTCAGAGAGGGGTCTGCAGGTCAGGAGCTGGTTATGCAGCTGGTGCAACAACAAGGCTTCTACAAACACAGCATACTCTTTGGGGATAACGGATAGCTAGAGAGAGATATGTAATTCACCTAAGTCAGACAGAAGTATCTTTGCTTCAAGGTTGCCCAACCTGATGAGAACTTTAGACCATATACAATAGAAGAGCAAATAACAACCCACAGATAGATAGAAATTAATGGACATGGGTGGATAGCAAGTGGTGAAAGGTGACAGCTACAAGGGAGATGTCAAAGTGATAAAAGAAGGCAGAAGAGAGCCCAGCACAAGTATCTACATAAGTGCACACAGCTTGGGAAACAAGCAGGAAAAACTAGAGTTGCACATGCTGTGACATTACTGAGAGAGTGCTGGGCTACCTGAGGTACAGTGAGACAGCTTGCACAACTGGAATACTGCTGTGGAAGGACAGACATAAGCTGCTGAGAAAGGCAGGCAGGGCAGATGAGGATAGAGGGTTGTCTTCCATGTCAGCTTAGATGTGTGAAACTTAATTGAACAGACAACAGGTTGGTTGAGTTCTTGTGGTTCAGGAACAGAGGAGGGACTAATAAGGGCAACAGATCATGCAATCCAGGTGAGAAAACAGATAAAGTCTTCTTTAAACAACTCAGTAAGTGTCTACATCACAGATCCTGGTTCCTGTTAATCTCTCACATCTGCTGGAAAAGCAACACAGCGGGACACAAGTAGTCAAGAACCAGAGATAAACCCAAACCTGAATCTGTTACTTACCTGTTAAGACAAAAGAGCTGTGATAATCAGTGGCAGCTTTAGCTGCAGTGACCATGACAATGGCAGAATTAAAAGTCCTGGAGAAAGGACAGTAAGCAAAATACGGACTTTTGACTGAATTTTTCATTTCCTCCTGGTGTCCCTACACAGTTCAGGGTCAGCCATATCAGATGCATCACTGGACAACACTTTCAGTCCTTCACCTGCAGCCAGAGCACTGAACCTATGCTGTACTAAGGGAAATGCATGTGGAGAAGGAACACTCCTCCTGTTGCAAGAAGTCATGAACTTCCGGCTCTTCCAAATCTTAGGAGACTGTTTTCTAATCCAGTAATCACAGTCTTTGCCTGCATCTCCTTCAGTGTGGTTGTAGGTCTAGTTAGCCTCCTGTAGCTGCAGGATGGTCTGAGGTTTGATCCATTTCCTTCTGCAGTCTCTAATGCTGCACAGTCTGATAATCTCTTCCTGAAACTCCTCACCTTTGTGACACAGACCCTCCCCCAGCACACACCTGCTGCAGGCAAAGAATCCATCTTCCCCCATCTAACACTCTCAGCAGGACAAAGAACCCAGGCACATGTAACTGCAGGCCTGGAGAGCTTCATTCTCCTTGAAGAACTTGACCCATGCACTACAGAGCCTGAAGTTGAAACTATATTTCAGACTTCCTCTAAAATCTCACTGGAAAATGGAAGCGCTGCATCTGAACAGATATAGACTTCATCCCAACTGGATATGAAACTGCACAGACTGTAAGTAGTAAGACCTCACAGGGTCAAAGTAAATAATTTGAATAAACAATATTATTAACAAGTTCTATTCGATTCTGAATGCACAAGTCATAGCTAAAAAGATAAAACATTAATGTCCACTATTCTTTCTCTACCAACTACCAGCTTAATATAATTCTCAGTTCTGGTGTTTGGATCTTCCCCAGAAGAAGCTTTGGCTCTTTATGGGATTACCATTCTCCTAAAATACTGGTTTACAAATAGCACTTTCCTTAGAAACACAATTCCACCAAAATCAGTGGAGCTGTTCCTGGCAGAATAGGCTCAGTTCTTCTGAAAGATGAGAGTCTTAATTAGCAGATCATCACTACATTACTTATTTTCATTTCTACGTTCAATTAATTTAATAACTATTCATTTAATTTTAGAATTACAAGTACATTTTTCTTCTAGACATATTGTACAGTTGGGGGTTTTTTTATTCTAGTTTAAACATCACAGTATTTGAAAACTTACAGAAAATATGAATCTATTTTTAGTTGAAGTACAAAGCCTCTCTTTCCTTTCTTTTTACAACTTCAGGGAAAACTAGTTTTCTCCCAATATTTACCCGGGATTATGAACACCCTAGGATAAATGTGGTACCTTGCTGTTTATTTAGGTAGTAGCCATGACTCAACATTACTATGGCACTTAAGACACCATTTCTTGTTAAATTCCAGATAATTTATTTAGATGTCTAAAGCTGGTTTTGCCAGTCAGCTATAATAAAAGTTTAAAGAGATCACTTTTATGGGTTTCTATTTACATATTCTCAAGGTTTACACTAGGTTGGTCTCAAAGAAAAGACTAGAAAAGATCTACTGTATCACCAAATCTACAGGGACTCCATGATGTAATGCTTGCTAATCCCAAGACAATCCAGGTTCAGTAAGATTAAAAAAAAAAAAAATCAATAGCTTTCTTTCCTATGATGATACAAGAAATAAAAAGAGAATCTCTTCATCATTCAAAATACTAAATACTTCTTGGAAGGCTGATACTATCTATACAGAACTAGCAAACCCTGCAGCTCTCAAAATATTTTCTTTAAAACTATTTAACAGCAGAAGTAGAAAAACTGATGAAAAGTACTTATGAAAAATAATTAAATAAAACAGTATCAATCCAAGTCCCTGACCTCTGACAAAAAACCCCAACAAACTAAAAACCCAAAAGAAGATAGTTTTAATAGACTATAGGACAAAATAAAAAAACCAGAAATAACAGCAATTAGTTCAGTAAATTTGAACTAATTGAATTCAACAAATGCTTGCAGATCAATATTAGGTTTTTACAGTGCAAGCACATATCACACCAGTGAACAGTGAAGGCTACTCATGTTTTATTACCATCATGCATATAAAGATATTTGCATTCAGACCCCAGAAATACTACTTCCTATCTGTATTACTAGACATCTTTTAGGAAGGTGGAATATGTTAAAGGAAGATTTATTTAGCAATTATACTGCAAGCAATGGTAAAGCCAAAACCACAAGCATTCTGAATTATGGTAACAACAAGAACAAAACCAGTAAGTGTAGCACAATACCTCTGTCTAAGGCATACAGTAAAAAATCAAGCAGAATAATTTACAAATGAGTTCAACATTAAACTTTCTTTTGTTTTTTTTCCAAAAATCCCCATTTCTTACGCTCCTTCTCTTGTGCTATCTTTGAAACCCAAGGGAGCGATTACTTTAGGAAAACAACTGACACTGTGCTGAACCTGGGAACTCTATACATGATAAACTGCAGAGTACAAAGTTCAATAAACTCACCATTTCAGTGGTGTACCTTCATATTCAAACCATATTTCACTAACTTCCTCTTGTCTCATAACTTTCTGAAAGTGTTTCTTCACTTTGTCTGTTACCAGTGTCAAGTAGCTTATCCTTGGCAAAAGCAACTGAAAAAAAATTATAGAAGACTTAAGTGTAAATAGAGTAAGTGTAATAAAAGTTTGTAACAAGTATGCATTTTCATAACCAAAATTCATTGCATTCATAGCATTCTCTTCCTCCCCTTTTTAAGGTAAGAGGTCTTTTAGACAGTTTACTTTTTAATGGTCAATGAAAGGCTATAACATTATATACTCCGAAGATGCAGAATAGCAGCATCCAATATATTAACACCAAAAAAAAGTAAAAAAAAAAATTAAGTTCTTGATTCTTTCAGTGGGGTGGCAGGGGGGAGAACACTGGGCTTCAATTTCTGCTTTTCTGTATTTAAATAATGAAGTTTTAAACCTTTTTCACATGAACAAGTAAGAAGAGATTCTTACTTCTTATTGAAAATAATGAGTAACTGTGTATCAATTTCAAAATGGAAATTCCTACACCGGGAAAAAAAACAATGAAAACAAGATGCTTAAGGGTTTGGTTTCCAAGAGTTTTGTACTTCCAATAGCTGGCAATTTTCATTTTCTTTGCACTGGATTTGCCAGTTCAACCTATTAGTCAAGGCTATTAGTCTTCCACTACTTAACCTTTGCCCAGCAAATAAAATCAGAAAGAAAACTACGAATATTTTAGGAGTTGAATTAAGAATATTCTTACAGATTTGTCATATACTATCTTCTTTTCTCAAGAGTATACTATCCAAATCAGAACATTGTGCTATTTGCAACATCTTCCCTACCATCTTTTTTTCAAAAGTCTTATGCACAGGAGTGGTTAAGCATTCTGTATCAATCAGTGAATTGACTGATGACTGTGTGGCACATTTCCTAGAGATAAATCAATCCGTAAGCATTAACAAACAACGCTTTTCAGCATCTCACTGTGTAAAGATTAACCTCCTTATAAAATATCAATTCACTTTAGAGCAGACATTTCAATTTAATAATATCCATCCTGTAATGGACCTAAGGTGTATATGTATGTATATGTTACATTTTGTATGTTTAGAAAAACATTTGTTTTCCAGCATTCCTCATAACCAGTGTTGTTTCTTAAAGTATTTTCTTTGTAGTATATGACTAATGCCAGGCCCTAAGTGAATGTCTGTGGTACAGACATCCCAAACCAAGCAAGGATCTATTTTGCCTGACAGAAAACTTGATCTCTGCTGCAACATTCTTTCAGAATTTCTCCAATAATTAGACCATGCTTTGCTATATAAATCAGATAATATTTTGGTTGTGATACTACAATTTGTAAATATCCAATTCATAAAGAAGTATGGAGAGTACATCAAGTTCCTGAAAGAACAGATTCATCTTTTTGATAATGCCACATTAGATTATATCTGTGACACAGCTAAATTTTACAATTTTATAAAATTACATAAGGCCAAGTCTCATGACTATCACAGTAATCATGTCAGTTAACACACCATTTTCATGTACCATATGGTTTTCTTTTTCCAACTGCTGCTTTTATTACCATCATCACACTGCTTCTACCTTGTTTCTTAGGAGCAATGTAATCAAAACACAGCCTTCATTTTCAAAAGGCAAACAAAATTCAATGAAGTTATGTACACATTCAAGTAAGAATTGTTTGGTACTTTAATGACTTGAATGACAACATAAGCTTATCCATTATTTACCAAATTCCACATATCTTCACTGATTGTTCTTGAGATAATACAGTCCAGGCTATACCAATCAAACCTACATATTTTTGGTAATATTTTCATGTTATTTCTGCATGATATGTACAGTTAAATTAATGTTGGTGTACTCTGATGAGACTTACTAGGACTATTTCAAGCAGCAATTTTCAGCATGTTGCACGTAGCACAGTCATGTTGGAATTGATAAATATAGTAAAGCATTATTTATTGCAACAATGTTTCACATAACCCCTTAAGCTGCATAACTTCCTTTGTAAAATATTCTACTTCAGTTTATATTGTGAAAGAACTACCCAGTTTCTACTTCAACACAATTAGAGTACACAGACAATAACCAAACAGCTTTCAACTGAATTTAACAGAACATGTCCAGCACTCCTCAAAGGTTTCAACAAAAATGTACAACTGTACAAAACCCAACAGTTAATCAGATTAACAGAAATTACCTGTTTTTCAGAGATGCTGAGCATTGTAGAAACTACTGAACTCTTTATTTGGTTCCCCCAGTTTTTTTACCTTGATATAGCTATCCCCTTCCATAGGAGAACTGAAAGGATCCAATTCCACCACTTTTCTAGCTTTAATTATCTTAGAGATTTACAATGAGATCTTTAAGAGCAGTTTAAACACATTTTCACCTTATTACCCCTTTTAATATCCCTTCCCATCCACTGAAAGATGGCAAATAAGATCATGAGTTCTCTTCATTAAATTAAGTAAATCTCCAAATACATCATCAAGCAGAATAAATCCTCGCAGACATCCCTAAATGTCATCCCCTAAAATTACACAGACCACAACACCTTCCTTTTGAATATTATGTATTGCTATAGGATTTAAGCACTCTCTTATTAAGCAAGAGGTTAAATGAAATACAAAGAACTCATAATGCCTAAGTAAATGCTTGCAATACAACTTAGTGTAAAGAGTACCTCTCCAGGTATATCCACAGGTTTTGTTGCAGAGCATGTAGTAGTTTTACATGCAAAGCACTAAAGCAGAAAAATTACAGATTTAACAAGAACTGGACTGGTCTGGTCACTAAAGTGTCAAGGGAGATAAAGCAAAACATCCTAATGTGGAATGCTTTCACGTTGCTCTCTCCTGCAGATATCTTAACAAAATAATACTTTCAACACCAAGCAAGCTAAAGAGTAGTCCTGTTAAAGACCAGTCCTTTGGGCAAAGCATGATTCTAAGACTGCACCCTGCAGTAATTTTGTTCTTTATACATCTGACATATCTCAGCCAATGAGTCTCTGATTCCTGTCTACTTCTTTCATCCTTTGCTTTCTAACTGTTGCTTGCACCAAGCGGCAAAGAGCACATAATTTTTAAATAACATGCCTAACAAATATAGGATGAGAGAAAAATCAGATAAATCAGCAAAAGAAGTAGTTCAAGCAAACTGTTCCTAAATACAGTGCCACTCAAAACACAAGCATCTGCAATAAACACTCCAAAGAAAATTGATGTATCTATTTCTAGCATAACTGCAGAAACCTACCCTACATGACTACATTACGACACAGGACAGCGTTACCAGAGTTGCCCAGTCTTTAAGTCATTGCTCTTTTCAGAAGATACACAAGGTTATTTTAAATTACTTGTCCTACCCCTGTGCAGTGCCAGAAGGTGACACACACATGCTTCAACCCCTGTGCTGCACAAACCCATCAGACAGACAGGGCTGCCCTGTCACACCACTCACAAAAACCAAAATCCATCCCACAGACTCAGGGTTGTTCTTCTAATCCCTCATCCTCCAAGTCTATGTCATCCTTCATCTTCACACAGCAAGTTCCTCAGAGCAGAATCCCTTATCCTCGCTCAACTTAATGATTCCAGTACTTCCTTTCCATGCAGTCTTTCCATTTACAAAAGGTAGTCTGGAATACAGAGGTTGTATCTATACTATCAAGTAAGAGGAGACATGAAGGCTGAAGAGCTCACATGTCTAGGGCTGGAAATGTTAACTACATATACTTTTCTACCTTACCCATGATTTTTGATGGTTTTGATGTTCTTTTACTTTCATTTAGATCAAGTTTGCTCCTGGACACCAAATTAGCAGCTGAAGCCCATCTGCTTCAGCTTCACGTGAAAATGATTCTGCCCATGGGCTGACTGCTCTGTGATGCCAGCCTGGGCACAGGAAGTGGAAAGGATGAAGACTTATTTCATATGCACTCCAAATATGAACAAAAACATTAATGCAAACACTCTCTGAAACTATACCATGGCTTAAAACCTTGACTGCTATTCTGCCTTACACTATTATAAATCCTTGGTCCCTCCAAAGACAAAAGGTTGTATTACCAGCTCCAACATGAACTGAAAAATGAAGAAGCTGAAATTCTAGAACTGTCACCCTTGAGTACCCACATTTTGCAGAAAGAATTAAGCATTGAGAATTTTTGTGCACACTTTACATTGAATAAACAGAAGAAATCCTACTTAAAATCATTTCCTTGACTCAGAAAGCTGGCCACACCACAGGGATAACATGGTTTCATGGTATCCCTGCCAATGTTAAACAGATCAAGGCTGCACACCTCTAAACTTAAACTCATACCTTTCGAGTAGCTCTTACACAAAGTATGCAAACATATTTTAACTCATATGTATAACTTAAAGTCTGAGACTTCCAGGTAGCTTAGATGTATTTGGCAATAGGCCAACAAATATGAAGTAAAGTGCTGACCTTTTACCAGTGATGAAACTAAAATATACAAAGATGAGCACTATTATTGCTGAACAAAACGCACTAACAGTTTATTAGGCTTCAAAACAACACATAAAAATGACACAAAGATGCTACTGAACATAGAAAAAAGTTCTATCCAGTGTGGAACGGAATAAAACTTAAGAATTTCAGAATCTCATAAAAATTAAAAGTTCAAGATTTCTCTTCCATATACTTTTGCATTTCAAATTTGCATTTCACTGAATCAGCTAACATTTTTTTTTCAGTTACATGTCTATGAGGTGCTGAAAGAATGTAAACTGATGAGAACACTATAAATAAATACATCATTATAGAAGGCATGTTACAACTCAAATCCATCCATTAGCCCTTTTTCATCATCAGCTAGAAATTCTGTTCAGGCAGTGTTCTGTTTAGCCATTATAGTTGCTTTTCTTTTTTCTGAGCTAGATCTCTCAAGGCTGCTGGACTTTAAAGAAAAGAAAATGAACAGAACTCATCCACAGAGCCAGTTCTTATTAGGAGTTTATGTTCCAGAGGTGACCAACCTTAATGTTTAGGATTTCATAAGTTTAACTAAATTATTTCTGCATTAACAGAAGTTATCTCCCTTTGACTTTATCCAAGAACATACAAACTCATATCCAGCCTCTTCATTTACCTAGTCACTCGCTGACTTCCTAAGAATTTTTTCAAAGACCTTAATTAATTATTTGTGGTAAGTTTCTCTCACTAGTGAAACAAGCCTGAAGTTTTCCATTTGCTGTGAAGAAAGATGAAGCTACACAGCATGGTTATATGTTTACTTTCAGAAGCTACCAGGAATAAGGAGAAAAGAAGTTGGGTTGTTTTCACAACATGCAGTAGCACACATGAGAATGAAGGAAATAAACATAACCATGGCCTTGGACTATTTGTGACTACCTTTGTCATACTCACATAGTAGGGCTCAGCTTCCCTTTCAGTTATCTCATCCTGATACAGAGTGAAACAGGTCGGTATTCGCCCAAACCACACATCTCGAAGGACATCTTTATCATCTGTCATTCTTCCAATGGACAGTGAAGCACATGTAGATCAATTTGTTTCTTCAGCTACAAATGTAACCCATTCCAACACCCCCCCAAAAAAAAACCAAGTCAGCACGACTGCAAATAAAATACATCTTGTTAAAGGTTCTCCCATAACTACGCTCCTGCAGGATAACCAATGCTATCACCGGAGCATTAAATGCATCACTTGGTACAAAGAACGGGATAAATTAAGTTCCCAGCTACAAACACATGGTGGATAAGGAGTGAAACGTAAATGAGCATTCCCTAAGGCTGCATCACGCCCCAGCCGCAGAGCCAAAAGGTCCCTTCCCGTTACCGCTCGGCAGCTCCCGGCACTCCGAGAGGCCCCGGTGCCGGGGGCAGAGCCCGTGCCCGCAGACGGGCGGGCGGGCGCACCGACAGGAGCCGGGCTCTCCGGCGGAGGCGGGGACCGGCGCGGGGGGTCACCGAGGCCGCAGGACGGGCCCCAGCATCGCCCAGCGCCGCGCTGAGACCCGCAGGCGCCCAGGGCCCGGCCAGGCCCCGCGGGCTCTGTCTACCTGTCTGTCTGTCCGTCTGTCTGTCCACCTCCCTTCCTCCCTCCCTGCCGGCAGCCGCCCGAGGTGAATCAGCGGCGCTCCCGCCCCACGGGGCCGGACCGGGCAGCGCCGCGGCGGCAGCGCCAGGCGCGCCGTCCCGGGCAGGGGCCGGGCCGGGGTGGGCCCCTCCCGGGCAGCT
>VZUI01000067.1:0-18407 GCA_013401135.1 Cettia cetti | reverse complement strand
AGGAGAAAGGAGTGAAATGCAAATGTTGTTTCCTGGGAGCTCCAGCGGTGCCGTGCTTCCCGCAGCAGCTGTGGCAGGCTCTGAGGCAGCGGGGATGGGCACAGCTGGACTCGGTGACCCCGGAGGGCTTTGCCAACCCCAGGGATCCTGACAGGAGCAGGAAGTACCTGTGGCACCCAGATGGATCCTTAGTGCTGATCCAGTCGCGTGGAGATGAAAAATAGTGCAATATTTCACACATTTATTATCTATCAAATGTAGAAATAACAAATCTGGATTTTACCAGACACTTTCATAGAGAAATGCACTGCTGCAGTAACACCTCTCCCAGCTCAGATTTTAAAGGTTCCAGTGAATCCTGTTACCTGTGTGAGGCTTGGGTGTGGAGCTCAGGGAGTGAAAAACACAGCTACAGCTTGGGGTGGCAGAAATTGATATTTCTGGTGTTTGCTTCTACAACGGGAGATGCAGAAACTGAATGTTGTGTGCAGAGCACACGAAATTGCCTTTGTGTTGTTGGTGTTGTCGGGCTGATTCACTGCACGGAAATTTGGGATTTTGCAACATATTTAAATATGTTTTCTGCTGGCTGGGAATGAGATATCCAGAGATCTGGGTGGGGACATGGAGGGGGATAAAAATACGCTTTTAATGATTATTTTCAATGTACAAATTGCAGCTTGCTGCTCAGACAAAATCAGCTGACTTCAAGCACTTTATCTCATTAAAGAAAATATCTCCCAGAGAAATGTGTGCAGCAGAGGCTCCCTGAGCCCGGGACAGGAGGGTGTGAGGAGGGTGAGAGGCCCTGGGAAAGATCTGGAGCAGCTGCTGTCCTGTGGAAACAGGGAAATATTAACAGTGCCCCTTTCCAATAAAGCAAATTGAGATGGAGCTGAAGCACACAGGGCTGTGATTTAAAATGCAAGCAACCTCTGCAAATCAATACGAGCTCTATAAAAAGGGTTCAAAATGATAATGCAAATGAATCCTGAGGAGAAACACTCCTGGCAGGCACAACAACCGATCCCTGCCTCTCCCAGCCTGCTGCTGTCTGCAGCACTGCTGGCACCGCTGCCAAGCCGGGGTTGGGAGATCGGCATCCGCACCAGGAGCAGGGGCTGCAGAGGCTGCTCCTGGCTCTGCTCTGGGGCCGCATTCCCCAGCAGTGAGTGCTGTGCTCAGCAAACCCAGCGGTTCCAGGGCCGGTGGGCTCACTCTGGCCTCCCCTTGGCCACGGCCTTCAGCTGGCACGGTTCTGGCACGGTTCTGGCACGGTTCTGGCACGGTTCTGGCACGGTTCTGGCACGGTTCTGGCACGGGGCTGGCACGGTTCTGGCACGGTTCTGGCACGGTTCTGGCACAGTTCTGGCCCGGGGGATGCTGTGCCCCTGTGGAAGGAGAGCTGGGACAGCCCCGAGGGCAGGTGCTGCTGCTGCTGGCCCTGCAAAGATGAGCTCGGGATCCTCTCTCTCCTCTGCTCTGCTCCCTGACCCGAGGATTTTAATTTTGTTGATTCAGAGGCTGTCTGGATCCGGGTTCCCATCCATCAGCAGCCCCAATGAACGCAAATGGTGTCCTCGGTACCCGCTGGGGGAACGCTGTGTGTGAGGTGCGAATCCGCTCCCAGCTCTGCTCCTGGCTCGGGGCCTCTGCATCAATTCTTCTGCTCTCTCCCTCGGAGGGCTGGGGGGATTCCTGCTCCCCTCCCAGGGAGGGTAAAGCCAGGCAGGACCGGAGGCTCGGAGGTCAAAGGGAGGATCCTTCGCTCCCCCGCTGCGAATGCACGCAGGCAGTCGGGATTTTCTGTTTATCCAGGGCCAGGCTCTAAACTGCTCGTGGAGATTGCTCAGTGAGGAACGGGGTCTGCAACGCTGAGGGGATTGTGCTGCACTCCAGCCAGCTCTGGGGAACGCCCTGGAGCCAGATCCACGCCGGGGCTGGGGAAACCGGGACCGGGGCTGTCCGGGGGGCGTCCCAGGGGTGTCCCGGGGGTGTCCCGGGGGTGTCCCGGGGGTGTCCCGGGGCAGTCCCGGGGGTGCCCTTGTGCCAGGGGAGCTGCTGGGAGCTCCTGCTCCAGCAGCCTGCGTGGGTTTTGCAGCATCTGAACAGAAAAGTGAAGCTTCCTCATTAGATGCAATGACAAATAATCTGCACAAGGACTCATTAGCAGAAAGTGTAATTATTGCATCTTGCATTGAAAATGATTTAAACCACTATTCTTGACAAATAAAGAGGCTGACCCTTGATTAAAAGAGAGGATGGTGTGAGTAATTAAAGCCACACTAAATGTAATACATCTTCAAAGCATCTCTGTGCAATTTGTCTTCTCTTGCCTCTTTTGAAAGCTTCTCCTGCTTGTTTGAGGTTGCTCCTCCAAGGATTCTGAGTAACTGAATTATTTTGCTGGTTACTGAATCGGAAAATAATTTCCTAACCTTGATCATAGAAGTTCTGGGAGGCACCTGGGCTTCTTCACAGCATGGGAAAAATCCACTTAGTGGTAGAACAGCTGTCATTTGAAAAAATCTCTTCCCTGGAAGTTGTTGGAAAGAAAGGTGAGCAGAGCTCATGTTCTGGGGGCCAGGAGCTGAGGCACTGCGCTCCCAGCACTGCAGCAAAGGGAATTTCCAGCTCTTTGGAGCTGTCCCTGCTCCCCAGGGCAGAGAAAGGTGTCCTGTGTGCGGGCAGGGAGGAACACAAAGGTGCTGCTGCAGAAGCCCATTCCAGCCCCAGGGGAGGGGAAGGGGGAAGCTGAGGGGGTCCCAGGCAGGGGGCTGGGCTGCAAGGCTCTGCTCACTGCACACCCGAGGCTCTCACGGGTTTTTAATCTGGTGGGATTAATCAGCTGGGCCCTTTGGGCCTTGCCTTCCAAAGGGTGGAAGCCACTGCACTGCTTTTGCCTTTACAAGATTTGTATTTTGTGTAGTAGGGAACCTTGGCTTTCCCACTGGGTAATTGAGATTTGTACCATTGGAGGGCTCATTTTTACTGGTCTGAAATGGTTCTCTTGCTGTAAATCAAATACACTTCAATCTGTTTGTGTTCATGAATTAATTACTTTCTCTCACGGTGACATAAAATCAGTGTTCCATAATCAAAGTCTTCTGAAGTCTGTGATGGTGAAATCTTGATGCCACAGAAATCCAAGGGCACAGGACTCTGCCAGCACATTTTATAAGCAGTGCAAATCTTTGTTCCTCAGATGAGAAATGCAAGAGTTTTCAGTCTTTAAAGGAAAAGGAAAATGAATTTTTTCCCTCCCCCTTGTCATCTGGGAATGCCCAGGAGCTGGATCTACATCGTGCATGGGCAGGATAGAGCAGAAGTGCCAAACCCAGAATCAAGGAGTCATCCGATCTCCCGAGCTGGACAGAGCCAGCAGGATCCTGGAACTTGGTCCTGCTTTCTTCAGAAAAAACAAGGATAAAGTGCCTCAGCCTGGCTGGGAAGGGCCAGACCTTGCCGTGGGCAGAGCTGCAGCTGGTGCCAGCAGAGCCAGGGTCTGCTGCTCCCAGCCACTGTCACTGGAAATGTCACTCATGTCAAGAGCAGAGCAAAACTTGTCTTGTACCCACGGCCAAAACAGAGCAATAAATTATTCAGGAGACTGAAGTTCAGTCCTGGAAGGCTTCAGAGAGCTGGGCCAGCTTTCCAGGGTGCCTCATCTTGGTTTGATCTTGAATGGGAAAACAGATCTGAGGTCGCTCTCCCCTTTTCCTGCTGGGATTTCACTCGCTCAGGGCATTATTGGGAGAAGCAGGCACGGTGGGTGCCTGTGCTCTGAGGGACCTTCTGTCCTTTGGGGCTGACCCCAGCCCCAGCTGCAGCTGCCCCAGCCCTGCCTCTCCTTCCTGTGCTCCTGCACACAGCAGTGCTTCACTGCAGGGCTGGCTCCAGAGGAGGACAGACTCCTTTGCTCTTTCTGAGAGCCTGAGTGATTAATTTGTGCTATTTCAGTGGGAAATTAGTCAATATTGCTGAGTAGCCACGTCTTATATCCTTTTTTTGTCTGTTTCTTTGGGCCCATCAGGTGTCATTTTTAGTCTGGCCATGAATGTTGTCTGTACAGAAAAAAGTGCCAGCAGTGAGACCTGCCCTGAAAAGTGTCTGCGTTTTCCTCACCACCTGAATTTTCCATTTCCTTCCTACAAATGAGAGTGAAGTTTGGTAACACAAGTGGGAGTTTTGACTTCTATCAGAATTAGGGAATAGATTCACCTGGCTCTTTTCATCCAAGCCCAGAAGCAGGCTCTGTACACCTGGGTTCCCATTTTCCTGCATTAATCTCCCAGGCAATCTCAGCAATCTGAAGTGAGAGCGTTTTTATTTACGGTGGGCGCTGCTGACATGCCCATAAACACTCCCCAAAGCTCTGCCCAGCCTGCTGATTGCTTTGTGTGAGCAACAGGCAGCGAATAAATATGAAGAGCTAGACTTTGAGGCAACTTAATAAAGTTCCACTGCTGTCAGTGCAGCGAGGGCAATTTCAGTGGTTTAGAAGCAGAAAATATGAAATGGAGGCTCTGCTGCCAGCGTGGGACAGGCTGCAGGCAGAGATGGATGTGCGCTGAGCTCGGGGGTCTGGCATCCCAAATTCTCCACCCACACGCTCGTTTATTTTCGTGTAATGTGTTTTTAATGCCAGCATTTGAATCTGCCTGCATTCTGAACTGCACTATCTGCATAGCAATGCCTGGCTTGTGGCTGACAGTCCTCAGAGATGTTTGTGAATCTGAAAAGGTTTGTTATTCCTGTCAGTGTCACAGAATCCCAGGATGGTTTGGGCTGGGAGGGACCTTGAAGCTCCCTCAGTGCCACCCCTGCCCTGGCAGGGACAGCTCCACTGTCCCAGGCTGCTCCAGCCTGGCCTTGGGCACTGCCAGGATCCAGGGGCAGCCACAGCTGCTCTGGGCACCCTGTGCCACCCTGCCCACCCTCCAGGGGACAATTCCCAATTCCCAGTCTCCCATCCCTCCCTGCCCAGCAGCCGTTCCCTGCCCTGTGTGATTGCAATCCCGAGGGTTTGTGCCCTGCTTTAGCTTTAGCTGAGCTTGGGGCAGCGTGTCCTGGGAGCTGTCCCCGTGGGGTTTCCAGGGAATCTCTCACCACCTTGCTTTGAGGCGTTGGGAAATCAAATCACTCCTCTTACTGTGTGAACCAGATCCGTGGGGTGCAGAGAAAGCAGAGTGGGGTTTGATTTCCCCTTTGGAATCGCAGTGCCTGCTGCAGCTCACCTCGCACCTGCAATGAGAGCAGCTCTCCACGGCTGAGAAAACCTCTGCTCTCACTGGGGGGAGCCTCCCCGGGCTGGGGGGCTGGGGCAGAGCAGAACTTCAGCGAGGAGGAGGAGGAGGAGGCGCTGGCTGCCCCAGGAGCTCCCGGCTCCCTGCTGCAGGGGCTGTGCGTGCCCAGCCCTGCCCGCTGCCCGACACCCCCTCGCTGCTGCTGAGCTCCTCCAAATGCTCCTCGGAGCCATTTTCAGGCACTTCCATCCTCAGCTGGGCCTCCTGTGCTTAATTGTGGAATTTATCAGTGAAGCAGCACCAGACACTTTTATCACCTTTCTGCGCCTCTCAATTGAATCTGGAGGGGAATTTATGGCTTTAATAATTTAGGTGGTTCTGAGTTTATCGGCTATCAGAGAGCCCTGAGGAGCCCGGGGCCCTTCCCTGTGACTCTGAAATGCTCCAGGATGCCCCAATTCTCTGCAGCCCCTGCCCAGCTCCTGTGCCAGCAGCGTGCCCCCTGGCACAGCTCCTGGGAGTGCTGCAGGGGCTCCATCCCCACCCCTGCCTGCAAAGCCAGCTCCTCCCTCAGCACGGCCCCTGGGGACAGGAAAATGTCACACCTCACCTCAGCACCCAGGCTGTGGCCCCTGCACCCACCAGCCAGCTCAGAGGGGAGCAGGAGCTGTTCATTTGGGGTCAGGAGCTGCTCATTTGGGGAAAGGAACAGGAGCTGTTCATTTGGGATAAAGGAACAGGAGCTGTTCATTTGGGGTCAGGGGCTGTTCATTTGGGGTGAGGAACAGGAGCTGTTCATTTGGGATAAAGGAACAGGAGCTGTTCATTTGGGATAAAGGAACAGGAGCTGTTCATTTGGGGTGAGGAACAGGAGCTGTTCATTTGGGATAAAGGAGCAGGAGCTGTTCATTTGGGATAAAGGTGCAGGAGCTGTTCATTTGGGATAAAGGTGCAGGAGCTGTTCATTTGGGATAAAGGAGCAGGAGCTGTTCATTTGGGATAAAGGTGCAGGAGCTGTTCATTTGGGGTGAGGGGCTGCACTTGCACAGCCTGAGCCCTCCAGGGACACAAACCCCTCAGGACCTGCTGCAGCGTTGCATTTTCTGCACTGAGGCCCCCCCTGAGGGCTTTGTGAGGCCTTGCATTTGTTCTCTTTCATTTCTCCCCCTCAGTCACCAAGACCTGTGCTGAGGAAGGGGAGGCAGGGATAATGAGAGTGTTAATGAGGAAACTTTTGCTGTGGGATGAGGGTGCAGCGGCAGCAGAGGGGCCGAGGGGGAGCCTCCTGACAGAAAGCTGCAGGGTTTGCCCCCAGCCCTCTGCGGAGAGCCCCCGAGGGGCACTGCAGGCAGAGATCCTCCCGCGGGAGGGGCACACACCGGGAATCCCGAATCGCTGCCCGGGGCAGGGGCTGGGAACAGAAAGATCCTTATGGTCCCTCAGGCCATTCTGTGCTGCTCTGGGTGGCGTGGCTGCCTAGGGAGCACAGGTTTCCCCCCAGCTTTGCTCTCTGCCTCTCCCAGCTCTAGTTTCTCTTTTCCCTCCCCATCATTGCCTCCTTTTCCTTTTCTTCCTGAGAACATTTTGTAGATTTCCCCGAGCCTTTCAGATTATCAGCGTGGCTCGTATTGTTTTTCCTTTTCTGATTGCCGGTGTTATTTTCCCTCCCTCCTACTTTGATCCAGGTTTTTCCTTATGCCTGATCATGATTAAGAGATGACAACAGCAATCTGTGTGTGTTATCTTCCTGCTCTCAGCAGGAGCTCTCTTTATCTTTGAACCATCACAGCAAACCTCAGATGAGCTTGTAATTGGGAATCTTTCCTTTATGGGAGAATTTTTTTCCCTGTTAATAAGATTTGCTGGGCAGTCGCTGGACGCCCATCCCTGGGGGTGCTCCGGGCTGGGGACGAGGCTGGCGTCGGGCACAGCTGGGACTCCCCAAACTTCAGGAGCCTGCGATTCCCTGAGGGAGAAACTGCGGGCAGGGCAGAGGGGGCAGGAGAGGCACAGGCCGGGCAGGGGACAGGGAGGGGACAGGGAGGGGACATTCCCGAGGGGCTCACAGGGTTGGCTGCCCTCCTCTCTGGCTGTCGGGAAGGACACGATTCCCTGGGAATCAGGGAACGGCAGGGCTGCAGGAAAGCTCCGCGCTGGAGCCGCCGCTGCGGCCGCAGGGTGGGGACACGCCTGGGGCAGGTGAGAGCTTCAGCTGCCACCCCCGGCAGCAGCACGGGCGGAATTCACTCTCCAGAGGGTCCCTCCAGGGCCGGGCATGGGTTTGTGTGAGCGCTGCGCTCCGGCCGGGCTCGCATCCTCATCTGCCATCGCCTCTGATGGCCCCAGAGCTGCCAGCTGCTGTTCCGTGGGACACGGGCACCTCTGTGCCCACAGCTGCACCTCGGACACGTTCCTGCTGGTTGGTTCGGGCGGCAGGAGGCACCAAATCATCCTATGGAGCACAAAAACATCCTATGGAGGAAAAAAAAACATCCTATGGAGGCACCAAACCATCCCCATCGAGGCACAAAAACATCCTATGAGGCACAAAAACATCCTATGGAGCAGAAAAACATCCTATGGAGGAAAAGACGTCCTATGGAGGCACCAAACCATCCTGTAGAGGCACAAAAACATTGCCCAGAGCCCTCCCGGCCCGGGGGTCGCACGGGGTGTGGACAAGCGCCGGGCATAAGGGGTTAATGAAGCCCCGGGCATGAAGCGTTAATGAAGCCCCGGGAGTGAAGGGTTAATGAAGCCCCGGGAGTGAAGGGTTAATGAAGCCCCGGGAGTGAAGGGTTAATGAAGCCCCGGGCCGGGGCTGCTCCCGGAGATGACAAAGGGAAAGGGAGCGGAGCCCCGGGGCAGCGCTCCCGGGGGATAAGGCAGCGCTGTGGTTGATTTTCCAGAAGCGTTGGTCTCTAATTCTGGATTTCCAGAGGCGTTGGTCACTAATTCTGGATTTCCAGAAGCGTTAGTCTCTAATTCTGGTTTTCCAGAGGCGTTGGTCACTAATTCTGGATTTCCAGAAGCGTTAGTCTCTAATTCTGGATTTCCAGAGGCGTTGGTCACTAATTCTGGATTTCCAGAAGCGTTAGTCTCTAATTCTGGTTTTCCAGAGGCGTTGGTCACTAATTCTGGATTTCCAGAAGCGTTAGTCTCTAATTCTGGTTTTCCAGAGGCGTTGGTCACTAATTCTGGATTTCCAGAAGCGTCAGTCACTGACAGTTCCGAGCGCCCAGCACAGCCCCTGACCCTTCCCTCGGATCCTCGCTTTCCTGGCAGGACACTCCAAACCCCCAAGGATTCCACAGCAGCAGCTGCTCTTGCTTTCCAGCGCGCACTGAAATCGGCTTTTCCTTCCGAAGCACCGGCGCAGGGAGGAGGGCTGCAGATCCTGCCCGCGGGGATGTGCCGGGTTTAGGGAGCTCTAATGCCCTGCAATTCGGGATTACAAACACTCATCAACTCCCCGGAATCGTTTCTCTCAACTAACAAATATTTCCGTATATTTTAGAAGAAGTTAAAATTCGTCTCTTCTCTGCATCTTTTATTTTTGCTTTTTCTTGAAGCATGTTCCTTAAAAAAAAAAAAATATTGTGGATTGTGGAATGAAGGCAAGCAAGAAAAAAATTCTTTCTCTCCTCTTCTTCTCAAAATACGGTATTTTTTTGCTGTGTAACTTTGTTTCCCAGCTGAACACTTTGAGAAATGTAAGAGTGTTTTTGATGCAGTGTTGGAGCGAGCAGAGTTATCAGCAAATGGCCTGTTCCTTTAGCAGCAATCTCGCTCCCGCAGCAGCACCTGCCCCTGCAGGAGGGAGCAGCTGCTGGGGCTGGGACAGAAATGAAACCTTGATGGATGCACAGCCCGTGCCCCCGCGCTGCTCGGCCCCGGGGCTGCGAGAGGCTGCCTCTGCCTGCAAAAAGCCGATTCCCCTGATTTTTATGGGAAGGTTTCAGGGCAGTGTCTCTGCCGTGAATGAGGTGTGAAGCTGCGATGAGATGGGTTCGTGTCCTGGGCTGGTCCCACAGCGGCGACAGGGAGGGATCGTCACAACCCCTCTGAGCAGAGGGCTGGGAACGAGGGAGGGAGGGACAGGACACAGGGAATGGCTCCCAGTGCCAGAAGGCAGCGAGGGACGGGAGATTGGGAATCAGGAATTGTTCCCTGGGAGGGTGGCAGGCCCTGGAATAGAATTCCCAGGGAAGCTGTGGCTGCCCCTGGATCCCTGGAGTGTCCCAGGCCAGGCTGGATGGGGCTGGAGCAGCCTGGGGCAGTGGGAGGGGTCCCTGCCAGGGCAGGGTGGCACTGGGTGCGTTTGGGGTCCCTCCCAGCCCAGCCCAGTCTGGGGTTCCCAGGTTCTGCGGCGGTCACGGGGGTTGGGCTCGGATTTGTCGGTGCTGCTGGATCTGCCCGGGCAGCTCCTGCCGGGATTTTCCTTCCAGCTCCTCCTGGCCCCAGATCCAGCCCTGAGCACCAACCCCAGCCCGCTGAGCCTGGGCTCCCCGGGGCAGCCCCTGCCGGCAGTGCAGCCCAGCACTGCCCTCGATGGCCGCGCAGCTTTGTGCTCCCTGCAGCCCCCGGGATCGTTCTGACACGCTCTGAAACAGCCAAACGCGGCCAAAGAGATTCTTCCTCATTAGGGTGATGCCTCCTTCCTGTTCTGCTGCTTTTCACTCCAGCTTTTAGAGCTCGCTCTGGGAAGATTGAGCTGTTTTACTCCTACTCCATTAAAAAATAAAACACTGCTGCAAACTAAATGTTAGCTTGAGAAACAAAGTGTGAGAAATTGGCTGTGCTTGCACTGTGGTGGAAAAACTTCCTATTTTATTGATTCACAATCAGTATGGATCAGTTCTGCTGTGAGGAGCAAGCTGCTGTGATCAGAACAACCCAGGGACCTACAGCCAAAGGGAAAATGTTGGTGGAAAGGCTGCTCACTCAAATGTGACCTAAAGTTTTCCTGATATGGACTTAGAAAATGTTGTCCTTTGAATCCAGGTCCTGTCCTCTGCAATTCCCATAAACCTGGCTACTGCAAAGATTTCCTATTCCAATCACTTACCCCTCCAGCATTAATGGAGAAAGCTCAGCCAGAATTCTTTTCTCATTATGCATTCCCTAAAAAAACAAACCTCAAGCCCACAGCTAAAGAGCTTTTTCTTCCTGACTCCAAGTGTGTCAGCTCCAAATTCATGGGATGATTGCAGGTGGAAAGGTTTGTTCCTCCTGACAGCTGTCAGCTTCACTGGGGATGCAAATTAATATTAAAGGACAACAAATGAATGACAGAGGAAATCTTGAAAATCTCCTCAGCCCAAGACATTCGGGTGCAGATTTTTAATGCACTAAAATATGAATGGCAAGTAGGTGAATTACTGAGGGAGTCAGAGCGTTTTGTGAGGGGAACGAGCAGTTCCCTCTGACAGCCCCAGAGCAAAGCAAAGCATTTCAGAGGCCACCTGGGCCAACAGAGCTCCTGCTGGCACTTGGGTAGTTCAGTGCAGGAAATCAAATTTCTGTGCTTATCACTGTCATTGCTTGCTGCTTTTCACAGCTAAATTATTTTACAAATATCAGCCTCTCCTGTTCGATGAGAGGAAACAGCCTCATGTTGTGCCAGGGGAGGCATGATCACATTCACCCTCTTTTTTTTTTTTGCTGTGAATCTTTAATTATTGCTCCAGTGTCCCTGGGAGAAGCTGCAGTTGTCAGAGTATTGGTCGTAAAGATTTACTTCTGCTGGAGTCCTGTGGTACTTTGTGCTATAAAATTCAGGATTGGAGAGCAGCACAGGAAAATTTCGGCTGGGTAATTTTTCCGGATCAATAAAAGCATCCGTGAGCACGACCACAGCTGGGGCTGGAGGCTGGAACCCTCATCCATCACGGGTCCTGGAGCCAGGCAGGGACAGAGCTGTGCCCCCACAGCCCTCGTGCTTACAGAAAATGAATTTATTGACAGCCCAGCCTGTATCGATTAAAGGGCAGCTCTTCCCTGGGCAGGCGTTTTCCTGGCTGTTAACGAGGAAATGCTGGGATGGAGCCTGCAGCAGTGCAGAGATTTGTTTAATTGAGAGCCCTGGGCACCCGGCACATCCACAGGTCCAGAGTTTGCACACTGGAGAGTTTTCATTCCACGCTGTGTGGGGGAGACCAGTAAATAACAAATAATTAATAATCAATAACAGGAAGGGTCCCTGCCCACTGCCAGGCTCTGGAACCGTCCGTGGCTGTTCCCACACTTCCCACACACCAGCTCCCTGTCCCAGCTTCCCAGTGGGGCTGGGAACAGAATGTTACACTGTGGCAGGAATTTCTGCTTCTGTTCTCCGGAAGAGATCAATTTGCAGGAGGTCATTCTCACACGGCATTCCCTCAGTGTCCTGTTTAGCTTCTCCTGATGTATTTTTCCTGATACATCTTTTCCTGATCTATTTTCAGTTGTATTTCTTTCTAGGTGTAACTCTTGATTTGCTTCTGGTCAACGACACCCCCTTCTCAGTGCTGGTTATCTCTTATATGTCATAGAGGGAATTAATTATAACTGGGGGAAAAAAAATCCTTTGGAATGAAGTTTGAGCACGTGTTTGTCACAGCGATCTATTTAGAGAGACCAAATTAAATCAAGGGAAATCTAATGGAACAGAAAACCAGATCTCCCCAAGGGGATGCTTTGGTTCACTGGAAGTTCAACAGGAACATGTGCACGACTAATCCCGAGGGTTTAGAAATAAATAAAAATAAAGTAATTGCTGCTTCCATTGGAAGGGGCTGCCCAGGGCAGTGGGGAGTCACTGTCCCCGCAGGTGTTCAGAAAATGTGTGGCAGTGGCACTTGGTGGTGTTGCAGTGGACAGAGTCTGGACTAGATGTTCCTGGAGGTCTTTTCCAACCTTCCCGATTCTGGGATTCTGGGATTGGTACTCGGAATGTTTCCAGGTGTTGGGAAGTGTGCTCTGGAATGTGTGTGATACTCACAGGGCAAGCGGGGATTTGGCTCAGGAAGGTTCCCAAAGGATCACAGAACTGTTCAGGCTGGAAAAGGCTTCCAGGATCATCCAGCCCAGCTTTTGATGAGGTGCCCCATCCGCACTGAACCCTTCGGGGTGAGCCCTCCTGCCCCTCCTGGCAGGGATTATCCTCTCACCCCCAGTTTGAGCTGGACTGGGGGATTCGGGAGCCGAGGGGTCCGCGTCTCCCGAGGCACCAGCAGAGCCTGCCCGATATTCCCCGGTGCCAGCAGGATGGAGAGCCCGCCCCAGGGATGTGCTCGGCTGCTGCCCGGCTGCCAGGGAAGCTTTGCTCTCCCCTGCCTTCTCCTGGGTCCCTTCCCGAGCACTGAACTGCTGGCACACTTTGGGGAGCCTGGCGCTCATCCCCTCCTGCAGCGGGCAGGAATGTCCCAGCCCCTCGCAGTGACCCCGCAGTCCCTGCCTCAGATCTCGTTGCATATGCAAATCAGGTCATTAATTGGTCGGTAGCGCGCAATTGCGGTTTTGCATGGGTAGCTCTCAAAGCGGGCCGCAGGTGTGGAGCGCTCATGGTTTGCCACACACGCCACTCATTTATTTCTTTTGATGCCTTTTTTCACACACAAATCTCTGCGTGCCTCCGGACCAGCAGAAATCCCATCCCTCGGAAACGCAGGGCTGTGTGGGATTGCGATTTCCCAGGGGAGGGGAGAACAGTTCTCTTTATTTCCACTCCATAGTTTGTTTATAATGGGAATCAGCTCTTGGTAGAATATTTGCAATAAAAAGCTTTGAAATTGATTAAATGCCTGAGGTTCCTCTTGGCCATTAACCAAAGTTGGCAGCCATTTATTGCTTTGAACAGAGCAGGCAGCAGAGATAATCCCTTCACTGTAATCAGCTCCTGCAAGAGAATGAAGTGTAAACTGCAGCGTGCTGATGTCAAAGTTCTGGATTTTAGGGATGATGCAGGAATATTGTGATACCAGCAAGGGAAGTTTTCCTGCAGCAGTGGGGCCCTGGCTCCCTCCCTGGGCTCCCCAGGACACCACCCACACCCCAAAGTGCCCAGTTCCTGTCCTGTTGTGGACAAAAAAATCCATTTCTGGGACATGCAGCAGAGCTCATTTTTCACTGGAGCTCTGGGCTTTTCTAGGCCATTTGCTCACCCCCGATATTCTCCCTCTGCAGCCTGTGCCTGTTTACCATAGACCCAATTAGGCAGATCTCAATCAGGCAGGCTGCAGCGCAGGTTTAATGAGGGCTCTCTTTGAGGAGCATGGTGAGGGCTGAGGCAGAGGCAGCGCCCTGTCCCTGTCCCCTCCTCGGCAGAGCCGCACTCTTTGTGCCCTGTTTGTGCCCCTTCTGCCATCCCACACCTCGAGCCCTCCACCAGGGCATTGGGATGGGGCTGGAGGGGGGCCAGGCCCTCCAGGGGTGCTCATGGTGGGGCTATGGTGTGGAGATTGTCCAGGACAGGAGTTCCTTCTGCCCCCCGACACCCTGCACCTCCAGCGCTGCAGCTCCCGCGGTGGGCTGAGACCCCAACCCCACATGGGCTTCAGCACAGGCCTGTGGGGTGGCCCTGGCCCTGCAGCTCCTCTGGTGACCCCAAACCCTTCAGCACAGGCCTGTGGGGTGGCCCTGGCCCTGCAGCTCCTGCGGTGACCCCAAACCCTTCAGCACAGGCTCTGTGAGGTGGCCTGGCCCTGCAGGAGGTGACCAGGCTCACAAGGAGGTTTTGGGGCCGAGGTGTCCCTGGCCCAGCCGTGCCCAGCTGCTCTCGGGCTCCTGGGTGAGCTCAGTGGTCTGAGGCAGTGGCAAACCCTTAATGGATCACTCAGAGGGATGATCTGGGCAGCTCCAGGGATTATCCCCTCCAGGGGCTCCTGAGCAGCCTCCCAGGCCCCACAGCTGCTGGAGGCTCTCTCCTGCCCGGGAGTTCCTCCTGCCATGGCTATTGCCATGGATTAACCAAAACCATCACAGCTGTCAGTGCCAGGAGCTGGGCTGATGCCACTCCCAGTGCCAGGGCCCCGCTGTGGTGGCACTGCCAGCCCGGGCTGTGTCCCTGCCACCCTCTGCCCACAGCCCCAGCCCTGCTGCCTGTGCCTTGGGCCGGTAGCACAATCAATTTCTTCATTTCTGTGTCCTTTTGTCCCGACTGCCACAGCCCTGGGGGTCCTGGCAGCAGAGCTGGGGGGTCATGGGGTGCAGCAGCTCTGCACAGACACAGCTCCCACTCCAGCCAAACTTCCTCCAACACCTGTAACACGACCAACCAAAATCAAGTGTGAATAATGACAGTTAAGCTGGAGAGAAACCCTAGCCCTGTGACAGAGATAAGCTTGCCTGTCTTGAACTAAACATGAAAAGCAGGATTTATCAGCGTGGTGCTTGGTGTGTTTGCAGCTCTGTGGGGACAGGGGCTGAAATCCCCGGTGAAGTTCAGAGTTGCAGCTCAGGTCCACACGTGTCAGGCTGGGCTCCTCCCCGCAGCTGCCTGGATGAGCTGCTGGATTTAATCAAATATCACCCTCAGGAGAGCAGTGCCAAGCTTGCCAGGTTTGCCCCAGCTGCCTTTGTCCCTCCTGGCACCGGTGCAGGGCTCTGAGCCGCTCAGGGGACACAAATTCCTGCTCTGAGGGGACAGGGCTGGCTGTGCTCAGCACCCACAGCCCATCTTTGCCCAGCTCTGCTGTGAGGGGTGATCTGTGCTGGGGTCAGGGGTTCCTGCAGCAGCAGCATCGTCCTGGCAGGGCTGTGCGGGGCAGGAGCTGCCTCTGCTCCCGGCAGGGCTCTCCTCGGCTGCTGTTTGTCCTCTGAGGTCTGGCGTGGAACAGCCTGGCCCTTTCAGACGAGTTTCCAGAAATCATCTTTCACTTACCCTCTCACTGTCAAACACATTCCTCCCTTCAGGGCTGAGTGCTGGCCGCTGGCTGGCAGCGTGGATATTGGCTTGGAACTCTGGAGTGGGAAATGTGTGGCTTCCAGGCCCAGGAAATCCTTGGGAAAACTTCGAAGGTGCTTGTCTGAGAAATTAAAGTCATCACCTGAAAGGACAATATTTACAGTATCTCTCTGGTTCCATTTCACAGCTTCGGTGTAAATCCTTACTTCCACACAAATTTATTATTTACCTTTGTCGCTGGAGACCTTGTCTGGCGTTATTTATCTTATATATTGTGTGTGATTATATTTCAACTTCAAATTATTACTGGCAGACACGACCATGCCTTGGCATCTCTCTTTATTACACTTTGTGCTCGGCAATTCATTTTGCCTGATGGAGCCAGGGTGTCACACGGGCAGGTTCCATGATTTATTGCTGTGCTTCCAGGCTCCGTGTCCTGAGCCTCCACCTGTTCCCCAGCTGTTCCTGGAGCGTGTGCCTCACTTTGGGAGGGTTGGAGCTGTGCTGCTGAAGCTCTAATGCAATTCATCTCTGTAATCCCACTGATTAAGTGGGGCTCTGTAATCATCTCTGGTAATCTCCTCGTCCTCTCCTCAGCCCACAGCAAATTGCAAAATCTGCCTGCCCTGCTCAGCTGGGACAGCAGAGCAAGCTCTGATTTGAGCACAGGTGTGGGGCTGATTTTCTGAGTCTGAAAGTTTTCAGCCTGATTCCTTCTTCCTGTGAGAGGATCCATTCCTTTCAAGGACAGTGAATGTAAACAAGTTCTTTATTTTTCATAAACACTTCTAAGTTCTCATAATAACTCTCTAACAGGTGTTGTTTCTATCATTTAACCCATGAAGAGAAGTGTTGTCTTTGCTGACCAATCCTAGGGTTCTTTAGCACAGCATGTTATAAAAGGGCTGGGTGAAATTGAAAATAAAGCCTGAATTTTCTTCTACCTGGAGTGCAGCTCTTCCTTTCGTGTCCAACAGTGACACACAGGTGGCTCAGAGGTGCAAACCAGTGGTGCTGAAGCGTGCAGGAAGCAGTGAGCAGTGCCCTGCAGGATCAGGGATGCCAGCTGGGCTGGGACCCTCAGACCCACCTGCTGAGATCCATGTTCAAGTGCATCAGCTTTTCTGGGGTACAGCTCTAGAACTGGACTGTGTCTTCAGCTGTTCATCCTAACTCAGCCTGTGACAGGTTCAAGGAGATTCTCCATAAGAGGAAGATTTTCTCCCCTCTCCAGGGGTTTGATAATTCTGATTGCATCAGTCCCTGGCAGCCAAACTGCCTAATTGGTGCCTTCAGTGCAAACACAGCACCAGAGCAAGGGCACATGTCAGGGCTTCTGCCACGTCGGATCAAAGGCTGACGGAGTTTCCTCCAGGGCCTCTCTGTTATTTGTCCCTGTGGTGCCAGGGTGGGGTGTTTTCAGGACAGGGACTTTATGCAACAAAAGACAAGGATCTGTTTTGCAGCGAGGATTCTCCAACATCCCAGGCTGCAGTAACTGGGTAAGGATTTGGTGTTTGGGTTCCGTGGAGGATGGAAGGACTGGGATGAGATGATCCTTAAGGCCCCAAGGCATTCATTCTGTGATTTAGGTGAAGTCCTCTCTTCATAACTTTATAACAGTAACGTTAATTATAACAGTAACGTGAAAGAGCAAAGAGATTTTCCAGCCAGTTTTGTGTCTCTGTGCAGCAGCAGGCCTGGGCAGGGGCTGCTCCCACCTTGGGATTCATTTCTGTGGGGTCCCATCCTGGCCACGGCTTGGGGTGGTGGGCAGGGATTTGGGCTGAGCCCTTCTCAGCAGTGTTTGGCCTTGAGGCAATGCTGGCTTCACTCACAAATGGGGAAATGGGCTCAAATGCAGATTTCAGACCCATTTCTGCTAGAAATCTGCACAGAGAAAAATTGCATTTTCCACTGGGCAGAAAATGGCATTTGGTCCCTTTTGAGGGACAGCATTCCATGTGTAACAAGGGGGTTTCCTGCAGCTGCAGGGAGAAGTCCCCTTGTTCTGGCCAGGGATTTCCTTTAGGATGGTTTCCATGGCCAGGTATTTCCTTTAGGATGTTTCCATGGCCAGGGATTTCCTTTAGGATGTTTCCATGGCCAGGTATTTCCTTTAGGATGTTTCCATGACCAGGGATTTCCTTTAGGATGTTTCCATGGCCAGGGATTTCCTTTAGGATGTTTCCATGGCCAGGGATTTCCTTTAGGATGTTTCCATGACCAGGGATTTCCTTTAGGGTGTTTCCGTGGCCAGGTGCGATGCCCACAAGGAGCGTGGCAGAATCCCCGGGCGCTGCCGGGGCGGATTTTGGGGCTGGCAGGGAAGAGGCACGGTCCCGAGGAGCGGAGCAGCGAGGCTGCTCTCGGAAGAGTCAGAGCTCCCTCTGCTTGCAGGCAATTAGCGGTGGCGTTAATTACACTCGCCGAGGCGGCCCCGAGGGCAGGGTTCGATCGGATCTCTCTGGGAAGAGCATGTGTGTGGTTGTTGGGACAGGATGTGAGCACGACGGCCTCCGATAAACCTGAGGGCTTCCAGTAAATGTGAAAAATAGAGGGAAATTCCTCTCCTTATCTGTGATTCTTTCGTTTCTCTCCTTATCTCTCAGTAATAGAAATTACATTACTGATTATTTGTGTACACACCTATACAGTAATAATACAGCAATGCAAATAATATGAAATCAATTAAAAAGCAGTTTGAATTAGCAGGTTCAAACTCGCGTCTGGTGAGAATCCCTGGCTTTGGTGGCGTGGTGCTTAACACCAGCTCGGGGTACCGCCCCCAATTCCCTAAGTGGGGGATTCTTTCTTCATCTCGAAGGGGAGGACAGAAATACCATGTGCAAACAATCTTGTCGCAGCAGATTGGAAGTGACTCGTGTATTAAATTGATAAGAGGAGCCTTTCTTGGGGTTTAATTGCACCAAGGGCGGGCGGCAGCAGCGCTGTCACTTTGTGTTGGGTGCGGTGGCTGCTCCGGATCGCTACCCCAGGAAATGGGGCGTAATCGAGCCGGGATTATCGCTGCAGGGGAGGCGCGGCCGTTCCCTTTGCCGGCTCCGCAGAGGCTTTCTGGATAAGCACAAAGTTTGTCCAGAGCGCTGGGACCGGCTCTGTGAGCGCCGCATTCCCTGGAAACAGCATCCCAGGGCATCCTCGGCTGGGGACGGAGGCACGGCCCGGGCTGGGGGCTCTGCGGGGCTGGGGGCTCTGGGAGAGAGGGGCTGAACACAGCGTGTGGGGCTGGGGGCTCTGGGGGGGCGCAC
>VZUI01000063.1:0-47065 GCA_013401135.1 Cettia cetti | reverse complement strand
TTATATTTATATTTATATTTATATTTATATTTATATTTATATTTATATTTATATTTATATTTATATTTATATTTACTTGACATACAGATTTCAAAGAAATCTTTTCTCAGGATGGTTTATTTCAGGTTGAGGGTGAAAAACTTTAATGTGAATGTCTCTATGTGTGCATATGTTGCTTTAAGTTGCTCCAAAATGTTGAGATTTGAAAAGAAATTTTTTAATGTTGTAGTTCCAATTACAAAAGGAAATTAATGAAAATTATTGTTAACAGGTAAAAAATAAAGGTTAGAAAATATTTTTTGGGGGAAAACCAATCAAATTGAAGAAAAAAAAGTTTATTTAGGATGTGTTTTATTTTTGGCTCATATGTGTTGGTAACTGATTCAAATAATTGCTTTTTCTTTGACTTTAAGGAAAAGTTGTTCTAAAATTAAAATTCTATTGCTGATCTGGAAAAGTGAAACATTTGTTCATTTAAAACCAGATAGAAAATACTGGGAATATTCTGTTTTTTTCTTTTGTCTCCCTTTCTACCTTAGCATGGAATATTTTCAGTAATGAGTAACGAGGAGTCCTTGAATCAAATTAATTTGGTTTTAACCCATTATTTCACAAGTATTGTTGCTTTTCTTCAATATTATCGTCTTTTTTTGTAATTAATTCAGTTTTATCCTGGTTTTTCATGTGCAATGCAGGGTTTTTTTCAATATCACTACCTCTTTTTGTAACTAATTTATTTTATTCCAGTGTCTCATATGTAATGCTGTTTTCTTCAACATTATCTTTTTTTTGTAATTAATTCAGTTTTACCCCAGTATTTCACACGTAGTGTTCTTTTAGCTCAATATTACAATTTTTTTGTAATTATTTCAATTTCACCCTGGTATTTCACATGCAATGCTATTTTCTCCAATATTATCATATTTTTTCTGTAGTTAATTCAGTTTTACCCCAGTGTTCCACAGGTAGTGTTTTTTTAGCTCAATATTATAATTTTTTGGTAATTATTTCAATTTCTTCCTGGTTTTTCATATGCAATGCTCTTTTCTTCACTATTATCAACTTTTTTTTTCTGTAATTAATTCAGTTTTACCCCAGTATTCCACAGGTAGTGCTCTTTTAGCTCAATATTATAAATTTTTTTATAACTAATTCATTTTCACCCCGGCTTTTGATACGTGATGCTGTTTCTCTTCAAAGTTATAACAATATTTTGGTAATTAATTCAGTTTTATCCCACTATTTCACACTCAGTGCTGTTTTAGCTCAATATTATAATTTTTTTCCCCTTTTTTTTCCATTGAAGACGAAGGGTGCTGGCAATTTCCGATGGGATTGAGCACATTGGGAATCTGCGCTGGGAGCTCGCCCTGTGCCTCCTGGCTGCTTGGACTATTTGCTATTTCTGCATCTGGAAAGGGACCAAATCCACTGGAAAGGTGAGGCTGAAATTCCCTGCAGCTGGAATGTGATGTGCTCCAAACCTGTGCTGGCATTAACTTTGATTTCCATGAGAATTTCATGTGCATGAAATTTTTGTTGTTGTTGTTTTCGTGCTTTGCTTTTTCTCTAATTCTGTTAGGTGAGGTTGGGTGGATTTGTTTTAATTTTTGTTAATTTAGCAATGAGCTTTACAGGCCAGTCTTTGAACTCTGAAACTAGGTTGTGTCGATTTCTGGGCACAAATTCTGCAAAATTTGGATTTTGCCCCAAACTGCGTGGAGTCAAAACTCTCGGTCCCAAAAAGAATCACTGGGGGTTTTGATGAACATGAAAAGAGAATTTAGAAATACAGATTGAACACCAAGAGCAGAAATAATGGAAACACTCAGAGAAGGACCAAGATGGGCAGATTATGGGGAAAAATAAAAATATTTAGGACTTTTTGGGTGAATGCCACTCAATCTTGGGAGCAGGGAGAGGGAGCCACGGGGTGAGGGAGAAGCTGCCCCTGGAGTGGTGTCAGACACAGCTCTGGGCAGAATCTGTGAATAATCAACAACACTGAGAGAGGAAAAGAGCCACAAATCTGGAGGGAGGATCTAAAAAAAGTACTGGTTTCTCATGCTGGAACTAAAGGAAACCAGGAACAAAATTGGTGCATTGAAACATTTAATTTTCAATTGTTTCTCACATAGTTTGTGTTGTGGTTGGGATTTTTTTTGTCTTTTCTGTTTTAGAGACCTCCGTTTATAAATTAAATATTTGAAATGTAATGGATTTTTTGAAATTTAGGAAACTCCAGAGTGAAATTTCCCAGCTGTGTCAGTGGCACACATCTTTGATGCTCTCAACATTTTGGCTGCTCCTGATTGCTGATCCTGGGTGTGTTTGTCAACTGTGCCACCCAAAAGAGATTCCTGCAGCCCCACCTTCCTCCAGCCCCTGCAGGGAAAAGGCTGAGAAAGGATAGGGATGCCTCCAGCCCCTGCAGGGAAAAGGCTGCCCAGGGATAGGGATGAGAATGAATAGTTTTGAGGAGGGAGAGGAGGGGAAAATAATCCTAAAGAGAGGAATGTGGAGAAGCCAAAGTGATCTGAGGGAATGACAGGATAAATGTCCTCACGCTCCGGGGAGGTGCACGAGCACTTTGGAGTTGTCTGAGGGGCTGCAGCTGCTGGGGGAGAAATGAAACTGAGCAAAACTGATTTTTTTTTTTTTTTCTCCTTTAGAAGGAAAGTCTGAGGATGGAAATGTATTCTAGCATGGTTTAATCCGCCCCAGGGGTGAGGGGAAAGCTCTGTGGCTGCACGTGTGTGCACGCACGCGAGGCTGGGCCAAGTGCACTCACAGGAGTGGTGGGAGCAATCCTGGGCTCAGAAGGGACCTTGGAAAGGATTTCTTTGACATTTCTGGAGTTTACATCCAGGATTTCATTGTTCTTCCATTCTTTCAGTTTATGCCACTTCCCTAGAAACAGATCTTGTGCTTTGAAGGTGGATAACCTCTCTGACCTTTTGTTTTGCTTTTTTTCTGATAGCTTAGCTAAACCCTCAGCTTTAGGTAGGTGGAATAAATTGATTTTATTTCAGTGTGATTTTGATAATCACCTCTCTGATGAGGTCAGCCTGGGAAAGAACAGCCTGTCTTGGGTACATGAAATGGGATAATAAACTTTTCAACAAGCAGGAATAACTTCTAGTCTTGCAACAGAAGAGCAAAGAAGAGGGAATTAATACCCAATATTCAGCTTTATAGGTCTCAAGCTTAAAACCTTTAGATCAGGGTTCTGTAAGAGGCAGGCTCAAGATACATTTACACCATTTAAATCAGGTCTGTTTCTGTTTCCAGAATCCTGAGGGATTCCTCAGGACTGGTAAATGCCCCATTTTTCAGGGCAGCCTGTGGCATCCACGAATCTGCCTTTGCAGAGGGGCCGTGGCTCTCAGGGAGGCTCTGTCCTGCCCAATACTGATTATTTTTCTCCAGCTCTGTCTCTGCAGCCCAGGTTTTATCCCTGGGCATACATTTACTGTTTATTAATTTATTAATTTGCTGTTCATTCCGTATTCTTCCACTTGCCACTTTCTCCAGCCTAGTCTCTGGAAATCTGGGCCGTGGCACTGCCTTCCCAGAGCAGCAAAAACAAAGGCAGCACTCAGGTGTTGGGTTCCCTACAAAGGGATTTAATCTGAAATATGGATGATTTCTGGGCTGAAGTTTCCATTTCTAATCTAATGCCATTTCTAAAATTCATATTCAATCTGATCCATAAGCCTTCCCACTAAAGTGAATTTATTATATGCTCATTTCCAGGAAGCATTTTAAATTGACTTCTGGGCTTTTTATTATAATAATATAACAGTCTGTTAAATTTATGATATACTTTAATTGGATTGATTCTTTTCAATGAAAAGATGCATTTATTCAAAGCAAAAACTTCTTGAAGTTTTATCACCTTTGAAACTTTTTCAAAGGGAGGAGTCTGTGGGACAGGATAGTGGAGAGAAAGAGGACAGGGGAAACAGAGATGAGATGGAGAAGGTGAAGGGAGAATTCCTGTCCACACCCTTGTGCTTTGTAAAATATTCAGGAGGTTGGTTCACCCTTTTCCTCTTTTTTACTCTGCATTCTGATGCATGGTGAAAAAAGAATCCAAGCTTTAAAAGCTGTTATAAAAAAACTCCATCATTCTCCAACCAGCACTACCACAGATCATGAATATTTAATATTTCAGGATATTAAATATATTAAGACTAACATAAAGGTTAACTCCAGAGGAAGTGCTTATTACACTGTTAACAGAATGTTCCAAACTTTTCCATTACTGTTCTTGAAATTCATCACTTTCTCACAAAGCATTTTCATTTTCCATTCCAACAGATGTGAAATAGCAGAATAAATCCAGGTGATTCTGGCAGCTTTCAGGTGAAATCCATTTGTGCCCTTTCACAGGTTCTTGTCCTTAATTATTCAAGCTCTTCTTGCCCTGAATTATCCAAAGATCCAAAGACACTTGTGTGCCAGCTTTCACATTTTAAATCTTGCAAATATGCAAAAAGCAGGATCTTTCAACGAGAAACTCAAAATCAGAAGGAGAAAAAATGCCAATGCAGTGCCACCATAATTTGATAGATTTTGAAACTTGCTTGATAATATCTGATCTCCATCTCATGGAGAGGAGCTCTCAGGAGCTGAGATCAAATGCTCCCAAAGATGAGGTAAGAGCTATCTAGAAGACTGAAGAAAGTTAATTTTTTTTTAACATTTAATTTATCATTCCAGTCTCCGATTATCAGGTTTGGTTCAGTATCTGATTTTCCCAAAATACTTTTGATTTCTGGGTATGACAATTCTAAGTTTTTCTATAACGTATATAGAGCTGCCAAGTCTTCCTAATTGTTTTAACTTCCTATTTCATTAATGAAATCTTCAGGTAGAAGGGAGCCTGCTCTTCTAGGGATCTTGATTATCCATTTATTAATAAAATTAAATGTACTTGTGCTTTAAACTTTGACAGAGCAACACCAGTAGTTGCCAACTTATTTTTCCTTAATTACTTGCTGAAGGCAGTAACCCTACTATTTTCCTTTTTATTTTTTATTTTCATGGGAGTTTTTGCAAACAAAATATTCCACTGAGCTCAGTCGTGTCTCTCTGTGGGTTCTGCCCAATTCCTTTTAAAGGGAGGAGCCTGCTGGACTCAAAGCTGTAGAAAAGCATTTTAAATCTTTTTTTCCTGCTCTTTCTTAATTTGGGGTTGTATCAACATCCCTGTCTTGTGCTGATATCTCTAATCTGAAACCCTGGCAGGGACTTGGATTTATAAAACTGCAAAGGTTGGGGGGGACCTTGGAAACTTTTTGGTTAAAGAATGTTCAGCCCTGACCTTGGAATTGTTGTCTTGGTGTTTGGCTGCGTCTTAAAAACCTCCAAGGACAGGGATTGCTCATGCCTTGGGAAAACCTCCTGATACAAGTCATTAATCAATTATCTCCTTCATGTTAGTTCATTACAATATTTAATTTTGTTAATAATTTATTCCTTTTATATTACCTTGTTATGTTTCTGTTATCCAGCCCAGATCAAAGTCCATTTTTTTGTATCATTGTGTCACTGGGTTTGAGTGTCTCTAATTATTGGTTTGAAAGGACTTCTGTATTAATAATCTAAATTAATAGACTCAAGTTAAAAACTAATCCAGCTTTCCTGCCTGGACATCTTGAGTGGGAATGAGAGCTAATCAGCACTGATGTGCTTCAGATTTTTGTGCTGTAGGTGAGGAGAAGTTGAATGAAAAGTATTAAAAACCCCCACAATCTTGCTATCCCTTTTAATTTATTGATATTAGAACATTTTACCCCACCCACAGCACATTAATTAAACTGTAGATGAGGTTTTGTTATGTTATGACTCAACACCAGCATTTTCTGAAATGTTAAAAGAATATTCTTCCTCCAGGATTTTATTGAGTATTAGAATATCACACTGATTGTATGAGCACTGAGACCAATTCTCATATCTTTGGGGTCTTTTTGAAAGGGTTCCTGTTAACATCAGGAAAATATTCTTTTGCCAGAGCTACACTCAAATAGTTCTTGTGCAGTGATTTTTACTTCTGCACTAGTTACTGGTTAATAAGTGATGAGAAATCCTTCTCATTGTGCAGAACCAGCTGCAAGAGAGAAAAACCTCACAGGAATCCATTCTTCAACATTTTCTGCAGCTACTCTACATACCACAATCACTGAACATTATTCTATCTGATTCTGACTTCTGAGTATTTTGATACTTTCCTTCCCTTTGTGCTCAGTTCCCTGAATTTCCACTCCATGCTGATGTTAGAAGGTGCTGACTTGAAGCTGCCTCTCAATTTGATATATTTCAGAGCTGCCCCAGGAGCAGAGGCTCATAAATACAGAGGTGATGGTGAGAGGTGGGAGCAGGGATGTTGGAGACCCAAAGCAAGAGGCTGGGATGTTACACCTAAAATCTGTTGCTCTAAAATGAAACTGTCTGGTTTTTCAGGTCATAATCAAATTTGCAAAGGTCTTGCACGCTCTCATCAAGCTTTGATGGCATTGTGGCTCTGTCTGTCACTTTTTGCCCCTTCCCACTCTGCAGATGCTCTGTTAACCCAGCCCAGAGAGCTCTGCTGGGAGGTTCTGCTGTGCTGCATGAGAAAAAGCTCTGTGCTTTTAAACACGAGCTAAGAGGCTTGATTAAATAGTCCTGTGTGACAAAAAAACAGGTTAATGATTGCACAGGATCTCATTTCTGACTTTTCACCTGATTTATCACTGGATGTCCACTGCATCTCTAAAGAAACACTGCTCAGTTTGCAGCTCATCGTTGTAAACCCTCAGAAATGACCTGGCAAGATTTCTTGGTGGTGTAGTTGTTGAATATAAACACAAAAGGATGAAGGGCTCTGATATTGTCCTTGTCACCTCCATTATTCATGAAAGTGGTTCACTTTCTGCCACAGCCCCACTGGAAAAGTTACAACCACCAGAGCAGAGCAGAGAACTTTTCTTTCTCAAAGGAGTAACTCTGCTGCTGAAGCTACCACAAGAAGCAGATTTTGGGTTGAATATGTGCAAATGAGGGCATCATTTCTTGCTTCTCTCTTTTGCTATTGATTTTTTTTTTCTTTTTCCTGTGATTGTACCTTAACCTGCAATGTTCTCCAAAAGTTACACTTAGGAAAATTAGTTAGATCCCGTTCAGACCCCCAGATATTTCCTGGTTTGAGCATTTAATTTAACCTTTACATAAAGAACTCAGACCAGAGTCCTGTAGAGGCTGCTGAGTGCATTTAAAGCTGTGATCACCCTGAGGGGTTTGGGATGAATTTCATGAGGGAACTGGGGATGTGCAGCCTGGAGAAAAGGAGGCTCAAGGAGGGATTTGCTGCTCTCTAAAATTATCTGATGAGAGGGTTCAGCCAGCTGGGGTCGGGCTCTGCTCCCAGGGCCAGCATGAGAGGAGATGGCCTCAGGTGCAGCAGGTTTAGGTTGGAGATTAGGAACAATCTCTTCCCTGAAAAGGTGATCAGGCACAGGAAGTGGTTCAATCCCCATCCCTGGAAGTGTTCAAAAGGCACCTGGATGTGGCACTTGGGGACAGTGGTGGCTTTGGCAGAGCTGGGTCAAGGGTTGGTCTTTTCCAACCTTAATTATTCTGTGATTCTCTGAAATTTGTTCTCTAAGTGCACAGCTGCTGTCCTTTGCAGTGCTGCACTGCTCCTCACGTGTTAATTAGTGCCATTGATCACTTTGATTTGCTGAGCTGAAGGCAGTGAAGGGCCAGTAAAGTGTCAGGAAATTTTTGGAAGTCTGTATTAATTATATCTGTCAAAAAAACCCCAAAAAAACAACAAAACCAGAGATGAAAGAGAACAGGTACAGCCTCTTTGCTGGGACATCTTGACATAGAATCCTATTAACAATAACAGAAAAATGTCCTGAAAAGGGGCTTTGACATTATTGTTAATCTGTGCATCACTGAAAACTGGACCATTTATAATGAATAATTGAGGGGGCCAAGGAAATGTACTAAAATATCTTTAATTCACACTCACATTTTAACAAGGTGTAACTAAAGGTAGAGAGCCCTGGGTTGTTTTTTTATTATTATTATTTTATTATGTTTTTGAGGGTTGCTTGTCCCAGGCTTCAGTTCTGAATAATTCCATATAAAATAGACACCTGACCTGTTGGGAGTTTATTCCAACAAATTAAACTCTACATTATGCACTACTAAATTAAATATATAAAATAAAGATGCAACAGTAGTTAACTTTTGGTTATAATTGATTTTTCATTTTGCTGTTGAGGGAAATGCCAGGATTTTTTGGGAACAGTTTAAAATGCAAAATGGGAGCTCCCAGGCCCTGCTGGCTGAGTGTGGTGTCAGCCCTCACTATTGAACCCCAAATATTCCCCCTTAGCTCTGTTTTTATAGTTCTGCATTTGCAGGGCAGGGAGCAGGAGCTGCTTCATGGATGTTGCACTGCACATCCCCAGAAAACTTTATTATAAATATAAAACATCATAAATTATTTTTGCACCCCCACACGCACACTTCCATCTCATCCTTCTTTATATTTTGTGCATGATTTATGTCACTCTCAGAACTTTGGAGGTTTCATCCTCTCTTCCCAAGGGTTCTTGTCCTGGTTCTGAGGTGAAGTTCAGCTCTCTTGGTTTGAATTGAGCTTTGGTGGCTTTGGAATAATTTACCACCCCATGTAGTGCTTCTATTTCTGCCTGTGGGTCATTTTGTGTGCTGTATTTCTGATTGTGGGTAGTTTTGGGTGTTTTATTTCTGACTGTGGGTAGTTTTGTGTGTTTTATTTCTGATTGTGGGTAGTTTTGGGTGTTTTATTTCTGACTGTGGGTAGTTTTGTGTGTTTTATTTCTGACTGTGGTGCATTTTGTGTGCTGTATTTCTGACTGTTGGTCATTTTGTGTGTTAAATGAGGACCTCTCTCATAGCAGCACTTCTCTTGAGGTCAGAGGCCTCTCTTGGGGCCTGGCAATTTCCAGTTGTGCAAAAATCACTGGCATATGGACCTAAAATAAGAGAATCTGCTGAGAAATGCAAGCAGAAAGAGAACTCAGTGTGTCAAGGAATATTTCTGGGATTATGTTATTCCTTTTCCTTGAGGAGCAAGGCATTGCAAGGTATCCATCATGCTTGGAGACCCCAAACTCAGAGATGGGTTTTTCATCTATTTTACCCATAATTTTCCCTTCCCTCAGGAGTTAAGCCTTGCTTGCCAGCAGTTAAGACTCAGTCACTAGTCCCAAAGAAAATTTATTTCTCAATAGCAGCCCATCTAAAGGCCTTAATGGATTCAATGAGGCAGAAAGAAGGAGCAAAAGGACAGAAACAAAAAAATATAAGAGAAAGATGTGTGGAAAGTAAAAAAAAAAAAAAAGAAAAAAAAAGAAAAAAAAAGAAAGAAAGAACTAGGGCCCATTGTAGGAGCCCAGGAAAAGGAACTGGGCAGCAACGATTGTATCTCCTGAAGTGTCTTTTGTTTTAGGCTGAAGTAACAGCAAAGAATGGCCCTTCATGGTGAGGCTTTAACTCTGGCCAAGGCAGATCTCTGTATTCAAAGGGGGAAAGTAGAACATTCATGAGATGCATGCAGAGTTCCTGCTCTCCGCCTCCTCTGTGTGAGGCTTCAAAACTATTTATTTTTCCACTCTCCTGTGCTCTGAGCATTTAAGGACACCTCGGGTTTGTTTAAAAAAAAAAAAATAGATTTTTGTTCTTCTCTGTGGTTTTCCTGACCTTCTGTTTGACAGCTGGGGAAGGTATCAGATAGGAAACTTCAATCAAAATTCTGTCTTCATGGTTCCAGTCCTTCCCAGCTGCACCTTAGGGGGGAAAATCCAATTTTATGTGAATATTTAGGGTGGATCTGCAGCTGAAGTGAGTGAAAAGTGTTTGAGTGCAGTGGGACAGCTCAGGGCACACGCAGGTGTGAGAGGTTTTGGGCAGAGAAATCACCTGCTCTGTGAACTTAAAGCACGGAAAAGCAGAAGGGGTAGGGAGGAGCAGAGGGTGGAAGGCCAGCTGG
Organism: Cettia cetti; assembly: GCA_013401135.1. Classification (NCBI taxonomy): domain Eukaryota; kingdom Metazoa; phylum Chordata; class Aves; order Passeriformes; family Sylviidae; genus Cettia; species Cettia cetti. The sequence continues at coordinate 37,032 of VZUI01000063.1, read as the reverse complement.
GATATTTGCTGTGTCAGAGCAGGGAAAATTGCAGCAAAACTGAAGGGAAAACACAAAGGCACAGATTGACAGAGCAACCTCTGCAGGGAAAATGCACTGATTGCCTAAAGGTAACAAATAAAGGTTATTTTTGCCACTGGGATTACCAGGAACTTTTAGCTCATTACCAAAATTATACTGACCCAACAAAGGAAATGTGACAGTTCCAGTCATTTTTTCCTTTACATTTATATATACATTCCTATTTATTCTTATATTTATTCTTATATATTTATTCCATTTATGCCACTACAGATCTCTTCATGGTTCACTTCTCTCACAGAACCTGCCCTTCTTTAATCATTCTCTTCCCCCCTCCCTGTAATCAGTGAAGGATTCCCTGCAGCAGAGCATCCAACAGGAGCCAAAATATCAAATTTCCTGTTTGTTATCATTGTTGATGCACGTGCCAGGGTTAAATATTATTCCTTCAGCACAGCACTGCTGCTGGCTGGGATTTACAGCTGAGGGGTTCCCAAAACTGTGTGGTTGCCACTTCCTGGCCTCTATGTGTACGCAGAATTTCCACCCAGAAATTGCAACGAATATTGCTTCTCTTGAGTCTTGCTTTGTGTATTTGGAATATTCTTTGCACCTTTTCTTCTGCAGGAACACACAGGGTCCCTCAATTCAGGTACACAAACATTTGCAGCTCTGACTTTTTTAATGCTGCCCCAATTTCAGGTTTTTCCCCATGAAACAGAAGAGCTACAATCCCCTATTCCCACACAGGTAATTTGTCCTCAGCTCCTGTTAATCTATCCAGCTTCACTTCTGGCTCCTCAGCTGCAATTTTCAGTATCCATCCCCATGACCCCAAATGCCAAGGTTATATTAAACCAAATTCCTGCCAGTGGGAAGGCAGTCTCTGCATTCTGCAGCCAGCAAAGTCCAGATTTCTGGCTTTTTCTCCAATGTGAAGATGTCTTTGTAGTACAAGTTTTGTTTACAAGGCAGTTCTTGTGAGATTTACAAACTCGAGTCCTGTATCCCACCCCAGTGTCAGCTCCCGTGGCTCAGATCCAAACTCACTCCCAAGAACGGCAAAGCTTAATGAAATAAATTGCCTGACGAGCAACAAAGGCAGCTTCAGGCAGCTGCTGGTGCTGGGCTGGTTACTAAAACACATCCCCAGGAGGGAGTTGGCTGCTGTGCACCTGCTATTCACTGCTGCTGCTGGAAAAAAAACTTGTGTGCTTCAAAAAAGAAAGGGAGAAACTCAAAACATCCTGTGTAAGCCTGGTCGTGTCATGGAAAGTAGGCACTTTGGACAATTAGTGGATAGTTGTGTTGTAGAAAGGGTAAGGCAGTGCTCTTAATTAAGTGTAATAGAAAATTCTGAGGTCTTTCCTGTGGGTGTAAAATATATTGGGGAGAATTGCAGTGGTTGAGGTCAGTGAGGATTTCTGTGCTTTGGTTTGTGTGTCCCTGGTTCCCGGAGTGCCTCGCTGAGGTTGGAATGTCGGTGTTCCCAGTGTGGGATGGGCACAGGGAGAGGTCTCTGCTCCCCAGGGAGAGACCCTTTGCATCCACAGAGGGATCTCTGCAGAGCTGAGGGGATGAAGGGAGAACTGAGGGATCAAAGCATTTCCCTAAGAGAGAAAAATCAATCTGTGGCAGTCACGCACTCCTAAGTCACCCTCTCTTCCAGCCCGTGTCATTCCTCTCATTTTTTCTATCCATCACATCACCTTTTCTTCTGATGCTGCAAAGCTGCTCAAACCCAAAAATTAATTGCAGCAGCATCAGATTGGTGTCCTACAAGTCAGCCTTGAGGTGATTTAGCAGCCACATTTAGAGGCTGCTCAGAGGGGAAGTTAGAGAGCAATAAACCCTCAGTCAAGGTGTGACTAACTGCATTAGGAGGGATGGAACAGCCACAGGGAAGGGAAATGAGGAGAATCAGGGTCAGGATGATGAGGATAGTTGCTAGTTTGGGTGCTGAGGCTATTTATCATCCTTTTGTTATTACACTTAATGCACCAGTAGTACTGTAAATGCTTCGTGGTGCATCCATCTCTCAGCTGTCACCACGGGGATGAGGGCTGGTGTCCTCAGTGGCTGACAGGAGTCGGGCTGTCACCCTGGGCCACACAAACACACCTTTTCCCATCTAAATGGGAGCTCTTTACTCTCCTGCAAAAGTCCTGAACTCCCCAATAGAGTCACAGGATGGTTTTGGCTGGAAGGGATGAGAGAGTTGGTGGAATCAGGGAATTGCAGCCATTCCCTGGCTGCTGAGGCCACTGAGGCCTGACCCATTTCCTTCAGTTCCACAATTACAAAAATCACCAAAAGAAAAACAGGTGTGGGTGTGCTATAGAATATCTTTACCTGCCACTCTGCAAATCTTATTTTTTTTTTTTCCCAGCATTTATTGCACAAGATTAAATAGTGCTGTGGTGCCCAGAAAACTGCAGAAGTGACTGATAGATTAAGAGCTGGCCACTAACAAACCTGCTGGAGTGCTTGGAGGGTTGCTGGAATAATTTTCAAAGAAATTTTCTCACAAATGGTTAGTTTTGGTGCAAAATTCTAGGGAAAATTCTTATTGCCATCGAATTAATGTTTTATATTTTTAATATTTGAAGTTATTTCAAATGTTATGCATTTATTTAGTGACTTCTCAAATTCTGGCTACAGTTCCTAATTTTCTCCTTATGTCTTTGTCAGGCAAGGCCTGCAAGGTGACAGCAGAGTCTGACTGACACACTGATTTTTCCAGCTGGCACCTTTTACCTTTTGGGGCCACCTGAATATAATTCTGGCTGGAAAACCTCCCCTGTAACTCTTTTTGGTCATAGCATGGCTTCCACTTCCCACACTTCATCCAGCTATTTATTTATTTTTTTTTTCCACTTCAGTGCTGATGTTCATTTGGGAGTGTGTTTTTGGGAGTGTGTTTTTGTTTGTTTGAGGGGTTTGGGTGGTTTTTTGGGTTTTTTTTTTGTTTTTTTTTTTTTTTTTTTTTTTTGAAGACAAGTGAGGAAAATCAAGCAGGAATCTAAGCTGGAGATCATAAGGAATGCTCTGATAAATCCCTTTTTTTTTTTTTTCTGAAAAATGTTGATTCACTGAAATTAATCATTTAAGGGAATCTAGTAATTCCATGAGAACAACACTCCAGGAAAGCCAGTTTTTTGTTCTCCAGGAAGACTCAGAGGGCAAACAAACCCTGAATCAGGAGAAGGAGTTGGCCAAACATTTTGAGTCCATTCCAAAGCACATTTAAGATCTTTAATATTTTGGAGTGACAGGAAAAATCACCTCCTGCCCTGTTCTGACCTTTGCATCTCTATCTGCTCAAAGGTTAAACACTTTTAGGATGGGTCAGGACCTAAGGGGTGAGAACTGGAAGGTCTGGCTGGAATAAGTAAAAAATTCCAATTCAAGCAGTGCCTTACTGAACCCCTGTTTCTGCCTGTGGAAAATCAATTGCACAACTGGAAATTCAGGTGCTCCTGTGGGATAATTCTGAATTATTTTCACAGAAATGGGGTTGCTATGAGTAATAGCCATCCCATATTACACATTTTTTTAAAGCAAAATGCAAACTTCTGGGTATATGAGTAACTCATAGTATCTGGTTTATCTGTGAAGGCAAACTAGATGGCATTGAGAGGTCTGAAAATCCTGGAAGGTTCTGGAAAGGAACAGCTTTGTTTTATAAAAGCTTCTACATTTTAAAGACCTTTACAGAATGGAAATAAAACCCCAAACCCAGCCCTCAGCTGATTAATTAGTCCTAATTTCTATTTAAAATTCTTCCTGATTGGTTTTTAAAGTTGACTTTTACTTGATTAAATAGCAGTCTTTAATTCTGGGATATTTGTGGCTCTGCAGATTCCCTCCTTGATGGGAGCTCTGCACAAACACTTTGCTTGCAGGGATGAGCTCAGCCAAGATGCTGAAATTTGCTTCCTCCCCATCATTCTTCCTCTCCCTGCCCACACCCAGAGGGCAGCTCTTCCTCTTTGTGCCCTTGAATGTTAAACAAACAAACAAAAAAAAAAAAAAATCACATTATAGTTACAGGGTGCTGTTATTTCACTGATTTATCACTACCATTAATGGTAGAGATAAAACAATAAACTTCAATCAAGATCTTTTTTTGTGTAAAAACCCCACCAACCTCAAAACATCCATTGCTCCTCCAAAAAAAAAAAAAACAAAAAACCAGCAAACACACTCCAGGTGCCAAAATCCATGATTTTAGCATCAGGATTCTGCTCTTGTATTTCCCCTGGGAGAGCTGTGTCTGCTTGCCAAATTGTAGTCCTGGTTTTGCTCGAGGTTTTCTGCAACTTTCTGCCTTTGAGAAATTCCACCACAGACCTTCCCTTGCTTCCCAGAGTTATTTTTGGGCACGCTGTGTTTACAACTGTTGGGATTTTTGTAAGAGCAGTGTGGTAGCAGCACTTCAACGACGTGAGGAACACTTTTCCAACAAATGGAAAGCACATTTTGGGGCCTGTTGGTGTCGAGGGTTGTTGCAGCCTTCGCTTTTTTCATCCACACAACTCCTCTCAGAACAGTTGGCGAGTGGAGGATTAATGTTGTGTGTGGAAAATATAATTTTGGAGGCTGAGAAAGCACTGGGAGGAGGCACTGAGCCCCTGAGTTGTATTTACTATAGATACTGATCTATGAAGTGCTTTTCTTTTTGGTATTTAATGACAGCAAAAATGTAAAAACATTAATGAAACGTTTCCAACAGTCGCTCAGCTTTTGGTTCAGGTCGATCCTTGTTTAGTGTGGATTCATTTGTGAACATTTAAAAACCCTTCAGAGCAGTCACCAAAACCTGAGCTGATTTATACAATGTGTAAATTTTACTGTGAATTTGGTACTGTGAACTCGACCAAGGCCTGTTCAGGCTAGAATGAGTCCTTGAAATAAAAGGAACTGTGATTTCAAGTCATTTTTGCAGCATCCAGCCAATTATTTATGACCACTCCCCCTTTTTTAGAAGCTGTTGGCACATTATTTGTTACTGATTAGGTCATTTTTAAGCTGTTATCTCTTATCAAGAATTAATCTGGCTATCTGCATTTGCCTTTCTTTATTTTTAATATTTTTAAATTATAATTTTTTTGCCATTGTTGTATCTTTCTTTTAATCTATTTATTATGGTGCTCACATAAATGATTGCAACAATGGGATAAAATTCAGTTTCTGTATTTAATATGGGCACTTCTGTGGGTTCTGGTCTCTGTGACTGGGATTTTTGGATATCTCTGCATATTCTGTTGTTCCTAGTCTTACAAATGAATGTTTTGGGGCAGGATCTGCTAATCAGAGAATTTTTACTCAACTACAGTGAAATCTATCTTTACATTAGCCCTAGACAGTACACTGATTTTTTAATTTTTTTTTTATTAAGTAGGAGGTCTGCAGACCTCATAAAAAGAACCACCAAGCCTGAAGAGCAATTTTAGCAGAACAAAGACAGATCTTGATTTTAATGCTCCTGGGCGAGCTGGAAACAAATCCAGCTGTTGGAATTAGCTGGGAAATAACATGTTTGGAAAACTTGCTGCTGCTTAAAGAATATTTATGGGGAGAAGTTGCTCATCATGGAAGTGAATTATTCACTCAATTCAGCTGGGAAAATGAGCTGCTGCTGTGCATGGATATTGTCTGCCCTTGGTGCTTTCTCATTGTTTTCCAATTTTAGCTGCATCCATGGGTTTCTAACAGAGCACTTTTGATTCAGCCTTCCACCACGGCTTCCCTTTCTTTTGGAACTTTTGACTTCAGGCAGGCAGTTTTTTGTACACAGAATATTTGAAATGGAATTTGGGAAGTGCTGAAAAGTGTATAGAGTCAGAGCCAATGTAAAGAATAATTTGTGCTGCAAAAAAACATGGAAAACAGGTTTTTTCACCCATTTTTTAACATGGGATTAAAGCTTCTAAATAACAGCTTTGGCTAGTTAGAGCATTTTTTATTCAAGGGAGATCTCCTTTCCACCCATTCACTTATAAGAATGCCAAACCACAATTACACAGAATGTTTTGGTTGCTTTTTAATTGACTCGATGAATTTTGGAGTGAAGTTTTCATTACATTGTGAAGGAAACCATTCCAGCAGGGCTCAGACTTTCATTGATTTATTTTTTTTTTTTTGCCTTCACCACCATGTGGAAAAACACTGGGGCTCGCCAGGTGGGGATTTTTCCGTGTCCCAGGCAATGACCTCGGGGGGATGTGGTGCTGGAGCTGTTCCCTCCTGCAGTTATTATTTCATGTGGAATCTTCTGCTTCCTGTGATCACTCAGGTTCTCACATCCCTTCCCCGAGTGTCCTCTCCTGGCCCCACTTCTCTGGCTCACCTCATTGAATTTTCATTCCCAGTGAATTTTTTTCCTCTTTGCTCCTTATTTCTCTCTCCTCAAATCCCATTAAATTTTCTTAGCTGTTGGGTTTTGAATTTATTCCTGCTCAGAGTGAGGCTGTCTGCACTCACTCATGATTCAGTGGTAATTTAGAAGGAATTCTGCAGCTCATAGACAATCTGGTTAAGGATGGTTTACCAGAATTATTCTGTTTATCTGTGGATAAACAAAGATGACAAACAGAAGATGATGCTGAATAAATCTATAAAACACACAGAGAAAATAGAAATGTCAGCCATTTTGCTGATTCTATCTCCCTCCCCTCATTCCAATTATACAAATCCACTCTACCTGGTGTTCTGTTGAGTTTTTGTTTTTGTTTCTTTTCTCTGCATATGAAATTTTAGCTTTAAAAGGTAGGTGGACCTCGAATGTTTTCCCCCTTTTGACATGCTTTTAAAAACTTTGTGAATCAGCTGTCATTCCTTTATACCATTTCATCCCATTTTTCTTGTAAATCCAATTAATGTGGAAAATCTCCCTTTTCAGTTGTCACTTGTAGCTCCATAGATGGTGTAGAGTCAGATGAACAAAAGCCTTTTTTCCAAACAACGCTGCATGGAATATTTTACACTGTCCCATGAAAAAGAAAATCTTTTATCATCTGCTGGTGTCACCTAGGAAGTCAGAATTTGTGAAAGTGCAAATCTCAGTGAGGCCAAGTCTGGTTTGACTGTGGCTTGTGAGACAATTAAAACATTTGATGAAAATCCTGACCAAATTGGTGGTTCCTGGGTGTCTCTACTCACTCAGCAGAGCTGCCAGGCAGGGGTAGGATAATTATATTCCTGTATTTTTGCCAATATGTTCTCCTGGATAAAGATTACTCTTTTCCCTCTCACATCACTCGGTGAAATTTTGGTTCCTGAGCAGTTTCTCCACACAGGAGTGCAGTGCAGCGTGGGCACAGCTGGGGGTTTCACTTTGGTTCTCCATGCTCATGGTTTCAAATAAATAAATTAATTAAAAACCAGGTTAAATGAAAACACTCCCTGAAAAATAAGGATGAGCAGCTCATGGGGGCAGGTCCGATTTTCCATAAACTCTTTAATAGTGAGTTCTGGCAAATCTCTGGCAATTCTTGCATTGATATTCCTCGTGTTTACAGCCCAATGGAGCAATAGAGGATTTTAGGGGACAGGGATCAACAAGCCAAGTTGTTTCAAGTGATTTCCTGCAGCATCAAGATCAATTTTATATCATTTATATAATGCAGTTTGTTCATTATAGCACAAAAAAGCTTGAACATTGCAGCTTGCAGGGGAGGATTCCATCCACTTCCCAGCCTCCAAGTCCTGTTTTGTTCAGGAATTCTGGTTGTGTGCTCTCAGCAAGAGCCAAGCAAAGGAGGAATGCTCACTGCTGCTGTGAGGAAGTGTGGGAAGCTCAGGCTGGTGTGTTCTGAAGGAGCTTTGCCCAAAGAAATCTCATTTGGGGCTTTGAGATTTCCATGGGTTCACTGCATGGAAATCTTCCTTCTTATTCTCAACAGGGTTATCCTGAGTTTCTTGTTCTCACCCTGCAGCATGATGTGCCTGGAGTGTTCAGAAAACATCTTTTCAGTTAGGGCAAGAAGTTCAGCAGACCCAGGGGACAAATGGGAACACAGGCACACATTTGTGCTGCTAAGATATTTAGGTATGAAAAGATGAAACTGAAATCTAGCTCAGTTCTCAAAACCTTTATGATGCCTCACTCATGAAATCATTTCATAGGTACCTTGATATCTATATATTAACCTTGAGTGACAGCTAAGCCTCCTTAAGGTTTTGCCATTTAAATTTCCAGTACTTATTGGTACTCAACTTATTTCTTATTCTTTGATACTTAAAGCTTGTGGCAGTCAATAAAATATCCATTCTCAGGATCTTTGTACTTTCAGTTAAGCACCCAAGCACAGTTCAGAGTTGTTGGGTGAATTTCCACCTCCTTGTATATCTCAATATCATTGTAGATTTTTCTTTCAACCACATTGTAAGAGAAAAACTTGGTGCAAAAACTCGCCTGCCAGAAATTTTTATTTTGTTTCCAACTGCTTAAACATTGGCATGGCTCTGACAAGGGTTTAAAAAAAGCATTTTGAGCATTGGGATGCAAATTAACATACCAAGCAATTAAAGTCAATTAAAACAGGATGCAGTGTAATTAGAAACAGTTGTGTTCACATTGATATTCAGAGAGGTTCGATGTGTTGAAAGAAAAGAAAACAATTCAGGAAACTTTTAATGCCCAACAGATGTGATGATGATGCTAATAATGGTACTGATCCCTAAATTCCCCATCCTGCCTCACCTCAGGAGCTCTTGGAGGGGGAGAAAATGGGAATTAATGGCTCTCTCAGAGCACAGTTCACTCACCTGTTGAAGTAAGAGAGCAGCTGGAGCTTTTCTGCCTCAAGAGTTGTGTGATCAGTCAGCAGCAGAGTCACTGGAGTCGGAAGAGGGGATCTTTCCACATTTCCCACTCCTGCTTCCTTGGAGTCCCTTTCACTGGGCTTCTGCATCTCTGGATTGGGATTTATTGCCAGAAATACTGAGCCAGTGGGGTTTTATTTTCATCCCCTTTCTGCGTGGCAGCCAGAGAGCAGGGAGAGCCCTCGTTCCTCTAAAGCTGAGGCAGAACTGCCCTGATGGCCAAAAAAAATTTTGTTTGAGGTTGTGGTTCCAGCCCTTGCTGCTGTGGGATTGCACAGGTCCCTTCACCTGGCTGCAGGCAGGAATGGTGTTGGCTTTTCCTTGATGCAGGGGAGAAAAGAAATCCTCCCAACACGACCTGCGCAGGAATCTGCCTCTGCCAGGTCACAGTGCTTGCTCAGGTAGAACGTTCCAGGCAGTGGTGGGGCCTGCAGGAAGGAGGAGATGCACAGCAGTGCAGAGAAGGAAGGAACTGCAAGGAAATATTACAGATATTCAGGTGCAAGGCCTTCAGTGCCATCAAATGGATGTGCCTGCTGACTACCCTCTGCAACTTTGATTTAAAACAAGGAGGAAAGAATGGCTGGCAAAGGACTAAATAAATGGAAACCATTAGCTGGCTACTCCATCCTTTCCACCTAATTTAGGGCTCAGAGCAGGACCGTGTCCATCCCATGTGTTTGTTTTTTAATTCTCGTTAGCTGCTGATCCTTTTTTATTTGAAACCCAAATGTGGAGAGACAAAGGCTGTTTGAGCTCAGCCAGTCACAGCAGTTTGCATTCCCACTAACAGACAACAAATGTAAGCTCTGGGATAAAACTTCCATTTTGCATTGTATTGACCTAGGAATTCATCAGTTCAGATTTTGGGATCTGTAGGAATAAAATGGTGCTCTCCATTTCCTGGGAAATTCAGGTTCCTCCATTTCTGAGGGTACCTGATAAGGCACATGAGTCCATGTAATATTTGGGATTAAATAGCCTGAAAATCCAACTTCATTAATTACAAAAATATGTCTGAGAATCCTTTCACAGGTTCATTCTTTGATGCATCCCTTGCAGTTACATAGGAGACAGATATTGAGTTTAAAATACAGATTTTTTTGAGGTTGTGTTTTTCACCAAATGATTTTTTCCATCCTCGCAGCTTAACTAATTTAGACTGATGCAAGGCAGGTGTAAGAGTAACATCTCACAGGTGGAAATGGCCACAGGCAATTACAGAGAGTTAAATTTCAGGTGTTTGTCACATAAAGAAAATATTGAAAGAGCCATGGAATTTATCATTTAATCCTTCTCTGAGTTTAAGGAGCCATGTCCTGGTCTCAGGTTTGGGATTGTGAAACAGAACCAATTCTGCTTCATTTTCCCTTTGGAAAATGTGACTTCTTGCAGGTTTCCTGTTGTTCCCCATGCAGAGAGCAAACTGATTTTTGGAAAAAAAAAATAAAAATGTGGCCGTGTATGTGAAAACAGAATTTGCTGGGGTTCAGCACCTCAGAAATTTCTCCCAAATGTTTTTTGTAACAGAAGGGTTCTCTATCAAATCCCAAGGAGATGTGGATATAATTTAACCTCTGGGCTTGATGAAATGCTTATTCCTGAAACCCAGACATGCAGGCCGAGCAGTCTGAAGAGAAATCAGTTTAATAGTTATGAGGTGACTGAAAATCCCTTGCTTTTATTGTTATAATATATATAATTAATTGCTTGTTATCATGAGTACCTGTGTCTGGAAGTAATACACCTACAGAGAAATTCCCAATCTCTATAAAAAAGTGCTGCTCTCTCCCACAAAACCTAAAGTTTAGAAGGGAATATGGAGGACAGAAATCGCCTGCACAAAGGCAGCCAAAGCACTTCACAAAGATGTGAAAATAAGGTGGTTTTACTGCAGCTGGGGGGAAAAAAAATCCTTTTCTGATGTTTCTTTCCTCCCACAGGTTGTGTATGTAACAGCCACCTTCCCCTACATCATGCTGATGATCCTGCTGATTCGGGGGGTGACGTTACCCGGCGCTTCCGAGGGGATCAAATTCTACCTTTACCCCGACCTCTCCCGGCTCTCGGACCCACAGGTAGGACCAGGGCTGTGTCTTTATTTGCCTTTCTGACTGGGAAAACCTGCAGGAGCCTCTTGGTTTTGAAGTCTGAACTCAGGTGACTGCTGGGGAGTTGTTCCTCATCGAGGTTGAGATGCTTGGGTGCGTCCAGAGGAGGCACCGAGGCTGGTGAGGGACTTGGAGCACAAACCCTGTGAGGAACGGCTGGGGGAGCTGGGGTTGTTCAGCCTGGAGAAAAGGAGACTCAGAGGTGACCCCATCACTCTCCACAACACCCTGAAAGGTGGCTGTGGGCAGCTGGGGTTGGTCTTTCTCCAGGCAGCACTGACAGAACGAGAGGACACAGCCTCAGGCTGCATCAAGGGAAATATAGGTTGGATATTAGGAAGAAGTTTTTTACAGACAGGGTGATGAAGCACTGGAATGGTCTGCCTGGGGAGGTGGTGGAGTCACCATCCCTGATGTGCTTAAAGAAAGGCTGGATGTGGCACTCAATGCCATGTTTTAAGTGAGGTGTTAGGGCTGGGCTGGACTCTGTCATCTTGGAGGTCTCTTCCATCCCAGTGACTTTGTGAATTTTGTTGTGTGTTGGAACAGATAATTTTTTAAATTGGAAAGAACCTTGGTTGATAAATGAGGATTTTCAGAGCCTGTTCCAGTTGGTGCTTCTGCCACTGAGGGACAAGAGCGTTGCCACCAGTTCAGTGGGAACAAATTCAACTGGGATTTAGGCATTTTTTTGGTTCTTTGCTCCTTCCAAATCTAAATCTCAGGCAGCATTAACAGAGAAGTTATTCATTCAGATGATTGCTGTCTTTATAGCAGAATATGCAGCTGAGGAGGAATGAAGTGCTCAAACCAGGAAATCTGCCCATTTTGTTGTTTAATGTAGAGTAGAACATGGAAATAATTGATTAAGCTGATCTGTTGTTTTGTTTTTTGGTTTTTTTAAAAATTCCCAGTGACAGAGGATTACAATGAAACAGTTATTGTCCATCATTTGCGTGATATTGAAGGGGGGAAAAAATGACACAATCTATAGAACTTGACAGGTTGCAGACAGCATTTTACTGATCTGCTTTGGCACTGTAAAAGACATTACACAGTGTTTCTCCTGAGGCTATTACATTATTAAATGGATCCTGAGAAGCAGACAGAAAGGAATTTGGGAATATTTGTCAAAATGAATTTGTTTAATCCGCTTACTGAAGATGTGTCAGCATAATTTTTTTAAATCTCTGTTTACTTTAAACACATATTTTGTTGCAAAAGACAATAGAGGGGCTCCTTCAGGTGATTTCCTTGGGGCATTGAAATACATGTAATGCTTGCTTTAGACAAGTAATATTTCTACAGAAAAAAAAAAGGAAAAAAACCCCAACAAGCAAACAAAAAACAAAATCCAAAAAACAGGAAAAAAAAAACCAAACCAAAACAACTAAAAAACAGAAAGAAAAAGATTATTTTAAAAGATTGAAAATTTTAGATGGAAATTTGATCACATTGCGTCGTTTCGACTTGACAGTGTTCGTGTTGTGTGTCAGCAGAGATGGGAAGTGAAAAGAATGTGGAAGTGCTGGCTGTGGAGTTCCAACTGCACCTCCAGAAGAGGTGGCCTCAGGTCACCTGAGGAATGAGCTCTGGAACACAGGGGAAAAACCAGGATTCTCTGGCACACTCCCAGATATTTGTTTGCACCTTCCTACAGGCTCAGGCTGTGGTGAATGCAGCCTGGTTCCAGCTGAGCCCCAAGTGCCCAAACTCTTTTTATCCAGGACAAGGGATTGTGTGCTGTGTCTGTCTGAGCACAGGGCTGGCACCCAGCTCTGCCCAGTCTGAGCTGGTGCTTCACTCCACAGTGGGGCTGGAGCTGCAGGTGCCCCTGCCTGCCCCAGCAGCTCTGGGTGCCCTGGGCAGTGTCTGTGTGGAGCCATGGAATGGTTGGGGTTGGGAGGGACCCTACAGATCACCCAGTGCCACCCCTGCCCTGGCAGGGACACCTCCCACTGCCCCAGGCTGCTCCAGCCTGGCCTTGGGCACTGCCAGGGATCCAGGGGCAGCCCCAGCTGCTCTGGGCACCTGTGCCAGGGCCTGCCCACCCTCACAGGGAACAATCCTTGCCCAGTATCTCACCTAACCCACCCTCTGTCAATGTGAAACCATTTCCCCTTTTCCTGGCACTCCATCCCTTCTAGAAAGTCTCTCTCCATCTCTCCTGTGGGCTCCCTTCAGGCCCTGCAAGGCCACACCGAGCTCACCCCAAAGCTTCTCCTCCCCAGCTGCACAACCCCAGCTCTGCCAGCCTTTCCCCCCTGGAGAGCTGAGCTCCTGCTATGAGCAGGGGTCACTCCTGCTCTTTGAGAGCTTTAAGAGCTGGTTCCTTCCCTTGCCCAGTGCTTTTCTAGAGGCTCTTAACAGGATTTTGCCCTGCCTGTGGATTTCCCACGTGCCACTGACACCCTTGCTCGTGTTTGTCTTTGAGGGAGGGCACGCCAGCTTAAGGGACATTATTGCCAGCTTAGGGGACATTATTGCCAGCTTAAAGGACGTTATTGGCAGCTCCAAGGAGGGTTGATATGCCTATTTACTATCCTGGTGCCACTGGTAAAGAAATATGTGGTTGCCATGACAATTTGCAAAGCCCATAGCGTTGGTGGGAGCACAAAGGCTGGAGACACGTGGGGTGTGTTTGTCCCACACGTGTGGGGCTGGAATTCCTTTTGGGAATGCTTTATGGAGCCAATTTCTCCTTCCAGCTTCAGGAAGACGTTCACTGATGACTTTTTGTCCTTCAGTTGTATTTTGAACAGCTTTTAGTAGAAGGAAGCTGAAGTAAAATGTGCCGTAACACAGATGGTGAACACCAGTGCAGGTGATTGTAGTATTCATTGGTGTTAGAGAATTATTTTTGTGTTGAAAAAAGCTGTCATTCCACTGAAACTGAAATATGTTGCTGAGAATAATTAATTCAATACTTGAAGAAAGCTTTCAGACTAATTGGTGCAATCTCTAGTCACTTGTCAAGAAATAGAGGAAGCTTAGCTCTTCAGACTTAAAAACCAGAATTTGGCACAACTAGTTCTACTTTAAAAATAGCCTTTGGTTCAGCTTTGGTGCAATTTTTAATGGTAATAAGGTGGACATACCGGCATTCTCTATGTTATGGAAATGTAGAATTTAATGTTCAAACCTACAAATATTAGGATACCTCTCCCACTCCATAAACCTCTTGTCAATTGGTTCTAGAGCTTTTTGCCAAGGAGCCCAACTGAAACTGCCTGGGAGATTCGTGCTTCCAGTTTCCATGTTTACTCATTCCAGTGCATTTACTCCCTAATGCCAAAGCATAAATCATGTCTAGCAGCAGAATTTGTTTTCCTCCTCAGTTGCAGACCTGTTTCAATAATATTTCAGGGAGGGTGCAGGGTCTGTGTTAGGAGAGAGGTATTTGAGCCCCACAGCCAGCTGTGTTTACTGGGGATTAAATAAATGGAGTTTCTCTTCAGGGCTCGCTTCAGTTTGAAGTTCTCAACTCTTTTGTCTTTGTGCAATTTGCATTCCGTGGTGGGTTAAAGCTTTGTGAGCAGCTATTCATCTTTGCAGCTCCCCTCAGCTTCCAAGGGCTGTGCTCTCCATTTCATTTTTATATTCTATCTCTCCAGCAGACCCAGTCCTCTCGCCCTAAAAATGCCATTTTTTGTCCTGAGCATGTGTAGAGCTCGCCCCAATCCCTGTGTGTTGCATCAGTGGAAGCTGGAACAGTCTGGAGCTCTGTTTAAGCCTCAGAAGTGTTTTCCTTCATCAACAAAAAGGTCTCAATAATCTTCATGCTCAAATGGGCTTGAAATACATCCCTCTGCCCTAATCTGGGAGATACAGGTGCTGTTTATAGCTTAAATAAAGGATCTTTGCTGAGTTATAACTCCCACAAAAGCAGTGCTTCAGCGAGTTAATGGGATTGTTATGGGGTTTGTGTGCAAGCCTGACTCAGAAGATGGTTCTGCTTGTCCCTGGACACATTTAAGGCACTCAATATGTGATTGTGCTCGTGTGTGCTGCTCACTGAGCCTTTCTGGGCAAAGCATTTGGTTCTTTTAAGAGGATTTTACAAACCTTTGTGCCTGGAAGGAGTTAAGGGAGTGGCAGATGTAGCATTTGGGTGGGTCAGGAAGTAAGAGTATGGAAAATGGTATGGAAAATCACATCAATTTAACCCCTGCTGTAACAGCAGGTTGTTAAAAATGGGGGAAAATAAGAATAAAGCTTTCTTGTTTATTGTATGTCTGTATGCTAAAAATTGGCCAAGTTGCTGGGGTTTTTTAATTCTAAAATTGTGCATAGTTTTAATGAACATAATCATGAGAGCATCTATCAGCAGAGAGAGAATTGCACACTCCTCTGAGGCAGCTGATTTCCCAAATCTTGGACAAATTCCCATTTCTCTGTGGAAAGAACACAGGTTGTACCTCATCTCTGATAAACTCTCACATGAATGTTTAGCTTGAGGAATGAGGCCAAATTAATCAGGTCCAGGAAAATCAGAGCCATGACAGGTAAATTGATTTTAGGTTTCTCAGCCCTTTTATTTACAAAAGGAAAACGTTAAAATTGCAATAAGATTTGTGGTAGCAGAGACATTTCTGCAGCTCTTTGGTAGCTCAGCCAGGAGAATTCTCTTTTAGACAGCTGGGATGTGCAGCTGACAACTGGGAAATGGCTTCCAGAAGGACTTTTCCCATAAATTTCCTTGGCATTGAGATTTGCCTAACTGGCTTGAAGCCCGCTGGATTTTCCTTCTTGAAAATGAGCACCAAAACATGAGTGCACAGCAATGAGTATCAGCTTAACCTGAAAACCCACTTACTCTGGATAGATTTTTTACTCCTAAGATCCCTCTCTTCCTTACATTGCCCTCTGGATCAAAAAAAGCTTGTTCCTGTGAGGCATTTAGGGTGTTTTCATCTGTGGTTGTAGAGAAAAAGAGCATTTTAGTACATCTCTTTAAGAGAAAACACTTTTTTCCTGGTAGAAAGTCACTCTAAAATAAACACACATAGTGCTTTCCCCCTGGAAATTGTAATTTTTCATCACATTTTCCTAATTTTTGTATTAGCATGAGTTTACCATGGTTTTTTTTCCCCCTCCTTAACATGATATTAATCCGTTTCAGCACATAAATAACAACATTCTTTTTAAAAGATACTGCTCACAAAACTGCAAACAATTGCTTTCCAATTAGCCTAATTACAATGTACCTACAGGGGAGAGAAATTTGAGAATACTGGATCAGTATGAAGGTAATACTTCCTTAAATCCTGACCTGAAAACCCTGCTGCAAAAACATTTGAGAATGTTTCTTCCCATTTTATTTCCAAAATTTAGGGAGGCTGAGTTGCTCTAGGAAGAAGCAATAATGCAGATTGATCCAATTTTAGGATTTGCAGCCCTGGAATCCACAATCCTGTCGCCACCTCGAGGCCAGTGAAGCCTTTTTCAAGGCAAAGGAAAATCCTCTTTTCTGCCTCTGAGAGTGAAGCAAACTGCTGCATTCAAACATAAATGTTAGGGCTCTGCTTTCCCCAGAAAAAAAGGTTTTGAAAAAAATTGGGATTTCATTTTTTGGCTGCATTCATGCTCAGAAAATCCAGGTTGCTGCGTAGTGGATTTCAGACCTGTCCTGCATTTAAACCTTACAATAGAAACCTTGGATATTTCAGATGTTGGCAATGAAATTATCTCTGATGGCTGGAGAATTTTTGGATGCTTTTATTTTTTTGAAATGTGACAGGTAACAACCTTAGAGGTCTCCTCCAACCCTAATTCCATGATGCCCTAAGTGAAAAATTTGCAGTGGGATGAGAAACTGCTCCATAGGGTATCTTCAGTCCTGGTGAGTTTTTAAGGATAGTTCCTGGAAAAATGGTTCAGAGACAGGTAAAACATCCTGAATCTTACCAGAATTTTGGCAGCAATGAATTAGCAAACCCTTTGGTGATTTACTGTATTTTTGACTTTTATAATATTTTGGTCAGCAATTAAAAAAAAAAAAAAGTATTTAACTGGGAAAACACAGTAGCAATGAGAGGAGGAAGATGTGCAGTTCCTCTCACACTTGTGCAGTTCTGCCAAGGGAATGGAATTTACTCTTTTTCCTCCCACTTCCTTCCCATTCTCTGGATTGTTTCCCTCAGCAGGTATGAGGGACAGTCTGAAACAGTAAATTAAAACAGGAGTGAAAGTCATTAAAACAAGAATGAAAGTCAGAAATCCATACAAAGGCTGCAAGGATAAAAATCTTCAGCTGAATTTATTATCTGTATAATTACAACTCCCCCTTTACCTGGACCTTTGAAAAAGCAATAATTTAAATTTCAAACTCTTCTCTCAGTGAGAGGAAAAAGTCTTGCTGCTGGAGGTGAGGTTCCTGTGTTGCTGTTGGGTAGAAATCCCCTACCCAAATTTAAACTTTAATTTTAAATTTTCAAGAATGGATTCTTCTACAAGTCTGCTGTTTGTGCCATTGTTACAAGTTACTGAGGTTTGAAATTGTAAGGGATTAAATTCAAGGATACATCCCAGTGTGATGCTTAGAGACATTTTTCCTACAATGCAGTTCATAACCTCCACAATAAGCAAAAATTTCATTTAATATCTCCTGCGGATTTTGCACTACAAATTATGTGGCTTTGAAGAGTAGGGAGAGCAACAAATCCCAACTGCAGTGAAAGGGCAGAGGTGCTGAACGAGGCCAGCAACCCCTCCTGGGATGGATTCCCCATTTTCCCAAAATCAACCCTGAAGGGCCAGCCTGGGAGCACATTGCATTTTCCCTGCTCCAAGGCAGCTGCACCCCATTCTCTGGCAGGAATCTGGCTGGGAACACACACATTCCAAAAGGATGGGATGGACACACCCAGGGGCTTCTCCTGAGGCAAAAAAACTCTCTCTGGTGCCTGGAGCAGCTCAATATTTGCTCACCACATTGTTTGTTATATTGTGAAGATGTTTTGGGAATATTTAAGTGGAAAGGTTTTGTGTGCATTAAAGTGGAAAGGTTTGGGGTAAATTTAAGTGTTCTGTGGGAAAGGCTCGGTCTAAATTCCACACACAAACTTTTGGGGTGTGTCAGTGCACGTAAACTCACCTTTTCATGGCTCACCAGGCAACTCTGCTTTATTTATTATTTATTTATGTGGTGACTGTTAATTTTGTGTGGCAAATGTTCTTTCTGTATTCCAGTTATGGCTCTGGGCTGTTATTTCAAGCCCTGGGTGTTCAATTTGCCCTCCTCTCCCTGTGTTTCTTGCTCTTGCTATACAAACAGCAGCAAGCTGAGCTGGTTTGGGCAGTGAGAGGAGACTTGTTGAAAGAATGGGCTCATTTTGGAATTTCTCTGGGATTTCTGGGCCACGTGGACTCCCCTCCAGCTGTCCCTGCAACCCCTTAGCAACCTTGGCAGTGGAGAGGCATCATCTGACTTTCAGAGAGGCTTGAATTGCACTTCAATATCAGATTTTATGGCTGGTGCAGTTGCCACTGGAGGGAGACAGGATCCACACATTAACTCGGAGTATGGGCAGGACAGCCAGAGATTCCCCACTGCTTTCATGATGGAACCTGAGAAGAAAGACAAGAGAAACTTAAAGAGCGTTTTTTGGCCTAAATTGGAACATTGAAAGGATTACAAATAATATCAATGACTTCACTCTGTCAGCTGCTTTAGAAGTCTGTCTTCTAGCAGAAAAAAGCTGTTGTCAAAAGTACATATTTCAGATGAAATTCAGAATTGGTAAAATAAAAGGCAAAGGGACAGATGGATATTAATGAGGAAATAATAAGGGAGCTTGCACACAGTGGGGGAAGTCAGTAAGTGAAGGAAATGAATATTCCATGTTATTTCTGTGATACAAGTGGATTTATGATGCCCTATAAATAGAGGCACTGGAAATACAGAGCTATTTTAAGAATTGCTAGTAGGATTCTTCTTAATTCCATTATTCCAGAGGAATGAGAGAAAAAAGGAAAAGATAAGATTCCTACACTGGTGGAATGATCTGCTGCTTGCAGAAAATCTGGAATTTGCTCTTTAAAAAATTGAGTCCTCCTAAAGATAATTCTTTCAAGACCTGTACAAAGAAATACTTTCTAATCCCCCTGACATTTCTGAAATTCTTTTTATTTCCACCCTGGGGCTGGAGTAATAACAGTTGAACTCTCAAAATAACCCAATAAAGAAGGCTGGCAAACATCTGCTGAAAATTAGAGTTTGCACCTCCCAAACCTGCTCTGGGCTTGGTGTGAGGCTGGGAAGGTTCTTCCCTCCGGGTTTACTGCCAGGATTTTGGTATCCACTGAAGTTTGTGTGACATTTGTGCTTAAATATGGGATTAGCTGCATTGCTGCTTCTCCCTTCCTTGTGGATGAAGTAACTCCATTGGTTGGTGCAGGCTTGGCTTAGGCTCTTGAATTATTTGTTGGATTATTGTCCCAATTTTAGTTTTTTACCTCCTATTGCACAGTTGTTTCTCCCTCCTGCTTGATAAAACACCTCCCACATATTCACACTGGTGTTAATCACCAAAACTGCCCGTGAGGGTAAATGACAGGAGGGGAAATCAAGGTTTTCCCAATTTCACATTTGGCTGGGGTGCCTTATGTGACTTCATACTCCTTCCTCTGAAACAAGAAAAATCTCCGTGTGTTAACATTAAAACCCAGAAAACTTTGTAATGCAGGAATTCCTATAAAGATCATGAACATTTTAAGGAAAAGCTTCCTTAGTTGTGTGCACAGTCTCAGTTTCCACATGCAAACAGATTTTCTTATATAGATTTTTATAGGCAGCTGCTTTAAAAACTGAGGCTCAATAAACAGAGGTTTTTCCAGAATTTTCCCCAGAATCCTGGCTGTAGGAACAGCTTTTGATGCCACTGGGGAACACAGATAATAAAATGGGCTTTGTCCCACACTGCTGCTGCAATTTGTGTTTGTAAATAAGGAAAAGAGAAGAAAATATTTGGGTGTCCCAACCAGAGAGGGAATGAAATGCATTGAGAAAATGTGTTAGAAATTTGGCAGGAAATCTGCAGATATTGGTGCAGTTTGGGATCAGGGCTCTCTGATTTCTCACTTCTTTCTGGTCAGTTCCAGAAAATACTTGAAACAAAAAGTGCAGCTGAACCCCTAAAAAATGAGGAATGGGATCTGGTTCTTGGTGATTCTGCCCTCAGGTTCTGTTTGCACAATGATATTTCAGCAGAACAAACAGAAAACATTTCACACAGACCAGAGCTCTAAAAAGTACTTTTATTTAAAACATTTGAATTCTTAATTTTTATCTATTATTACATTTTGAAACAAAATCTTGTTTAGGAATTAAAAAGCAAGTGCTTTTACAACAACATTTGGCTTCTCAAAATAACATTTGGTTTCCAGTTTTTGGCCAAATGCTTTTACGTTTCGCACAAATTTGCAACTAAAATTAAATCGAAGCTTCATTCTTCTGCAAAATTAAACATTTGATCAATGTCACTACTTCCAGTAGGCCCAGCTGTCAAGAAGTAAGGTCCTGAATATGGTTTCTAAATGGCATTTTTTAATCCTAGGGCTTTTTTTTTTTTTTTGTCTCAATCTTAGTTTTACTTTATGTTTCTGCCAGCTCTGTGGTATAAATGCAAGGTTTTCCATTGCCCAGCTCTCTTGAAAAAGGCTCAGGCTCACAGCAGAATTCCAGTGAATGTTGAGTGGCTTGTTTACTAAAATTCACTGGTTGGGTACACAGCTCCTGCCACTCTAAAAACAACTCAGGCTTTTAAAAAGCTCTAATTCCCTCTGTGTAAAATAATAAAACAACATGGGTGCTCTGGGGGATGCTCACAAAAAGCTCCTGGTACTTTCCCAGCCTGGGGGGCTCAGGGAATTTGTTTATCCAGCCATGAAGGGGAGCACAACAGAGGTGGGAAATTATGGCAGCACTGAAAAATCTGCTGGGGAGAGGCAGCCCTCAGTGAGTTACTGGTTCTGAAGGCAGAAAATGAGGCAGAGGAGGAGGGATTACTAATTTAAATGATTACCTGTTTGGTAATTTGATCTTCACAACGAAGTGGGTGAGGTGGTCCAGGGTGATGGTTTTGAACAGGGCTCGATCTTCCAGCATGGGAGGGAAATGTGTCTTGGAAGTGTGCTTTGGTTCTTCTAAACCATCACTCCTGGAAATCCTGGGGAGCACTTGGAATGCCCAAGAGCCAGAGCAGAGATGCCTCAGCTTGAGTGAATCAGGCAGAAATTAAATAACACAGGGCTCCATTGTTCATTTTCCTGTGCATTTTGACTCTGAGCAGGCAATGATTATCAGTACAGGTGTATTGCTGGTAAATGTATTTTTGTATTCCTAAAACTCCACTTACCTGCAGGTTGTTAAGTTGTTTAGGTGGGGTTTTTTTGTTGGGTTGGTTGGTCTTGGGGTTGTTTTGTTGTTGTTGTTTTGTTTGTTTTTGTTGGGGTTTCTTTTTTTGTTTTTTAAATTTTATACTGTGGCTAAATTTTTATTTTAGTTCCATGGTCAAACAAATACAAGTAAAAGTAAGAGATGAGTGCATATTTCCAAAATATAGAGTTAAAGAAGGCAACACTCAGTGAGCTGGCAGCAAGTGAGAAAGGGAAAGCAAGAAACCAAGCCACAGTCCCTTTTTGTCTTTTTCCATTCTGTGTGGGGAGTGCTGTAGGTTGGAGGGATCAGACAGAAGCCAAAGGTCCTTCCCATGGAGGGGGAACATCCAGGGAGTGATTCTGAGGGACAGACACCACACCAAGGATGGGTTTGGGTTGGAACCACCCCTAAATCAGCTCTTCCAACACTTCAGACAAGCCTTTAGAACCAGCCCAGGACATCAGCTGTGCTTTGTTTGTTTTCTTAATTAACTTTGCCCAGACAAATCTGTCACAGGGAAGAGAACACAAGCTTGTGCCTCGAGGTCTAAACCAAATTTGCTTTATTGCTTTGTCTTTTTTAATCCCTCCTTGTATTTATTTATAAAAATTATCTGGGGAGCTCATTCTGATCTTTCTGCCTGGGTGCTGTCAGTAGCTCCTTACCTGGGAATGTAAAATTCCCTAAACTGTCAAGGAACTGTACCTGAGAACAACCACAAATCCTAAAAAACACATTTAAAGAAAAAAAAAAAATCTTAAAATCACAGATTGATCGAACAAATTGTTGTTTTGAGCTTGTTGGAGTAATCTTGGAGATTCTTGGCACAAAATCCTGGGTGGGTGCCAAGCTCTTGGTTTGGTTCCAAGCAAATTCCAGCCACCATTCACCAGCAATTAACTCTGAGGCAGAGGCAGCTGGGCCAGCCCGAGTTATCATCTCTGCAGGGCTGCCCTGGCTGTGCTCACTCTGCCACAAAATCCCTGCTTTCCCTCAGGTGCCACCCCAAATTCCTTCCTGGGGCTCCCAGAAGAGCTGGGAGCATGGGGAGAGATGAATTTAAAGCTGATTTAATTATTCTACACTTCTGTGCAGTGCCAAAGTTAATGACTGTTGCTTGTTCAGTGCTTCATCGTTGATGGAATTCGAGGATGAGGCTACAGAGAAAAAAGCAGCAGAGTTTGTGAGTCTTTGAGGCTGTAGTAAATAAATCTATAAGGCTTTGTGACCTACACTTCAGAGGAGGTGACTGCAAGGGATTCTAAAGCAATTCACTGCCTGTGCTGGCACAGAATTGACCTGCTGAGGGTTTAGTGGTGGGGTGGCCTCGGTGGATTCCTACTTTGGAATTCCTCCCTGGAATTGTCCTGGCTGAGGGAGATGAGTGGTGCTGGAACTCAGAGGGACACATCCATCCCCCCTGACGTGGGGTAGGAGAGGTGCTGGGACTCCCAGGCTCCCTGTGGAGACAGGGGCAGGAGAAAGCCACCCTGGGGAGCATTCCCATGGCTTTGTGCTCCAGCCTTCTGAACTGGGATGCATTTTAACTGCCTAAAACTGGCACTTGTTGCTGTAATCTTTCCCCAAATAAAAAAAAAAAGGGCAGTGTGTGACCTCTGTGTGACTTCATAACACATTTTTGTTATGTGTTTGTAGCTGAATAAATATCCCTTGTAGCTAAAGTGAAAAAACAGTTTAATTTCCATGCCTTGGTAGTCATTTCAATCCTTTCCATCCTATTGAATCTCATTAAACAGAAAATGATGGTTCTCAAATGAAAAAGGATGTTTTAATGAAGTGGTTAATGCTCTGGGTTAACTTTATGGATTTCCAGAGTTTTCTGGGCCAGTTTTTGCTGAGTTAGTGTGGGATAATCCACATTGGTAGCTTTGAGGAAGGCTGAGTGACTGAAATGGGATTCAATTAGAATAAAATGAAATACTTCCTTCTCTGTCCTTTTGGATTGCTGACCCATATTGTCACTACCAATATCCAAAGCAATGTGTTGCCCCAGATTCCATTTCTCTGTTTTGAGGTTACTTTAGAAAAGATAATTAACTTTTAATTGTGTCTTTAGTATTTATTCTGCCTAAGCACTCAGTTTTTATTCTGCTTGTGAAGGGCAATATTTAGGCTGTTCTGTGGGCAGCATGAAATCAATGCTGCCTTCAATTAAGTTTTTCTTTGTGTGACACAATGGTGGGTCAGAAGTTGTCACTTGGCCTTTTTAATGGGTTTATTAAACACTGGGTTTAGTTGAGAGATTTTCTAGAGACATTCCTGTTAAATTAAAAACATTTTCCCCTTTTTCCTTTTGGTCTTTAGGCAATAAATTGGGTTTTTTTAAAAAATAAATCAAATATGATAGAATTACTTAGTGGATAATAACTGGAAGCTGGGCCACAGTTTTGGTGGTTTTGTAGAAAATTGAGTATTTGGAGTGGCTGTTCAGAGATTTGTATTTATTTGTGATTAAATAGCAATGTAAGGCACTATACACCCAACAGCCACTGGGTTTTTTTAATGTGAAAAGAAAAAAAAAAAAAAAAAAGAAAAAAAAAAAAAGCTTTTACACAGTGTCAAACCTGGAAATGCAGCTCAGCCCTCCTGATTCCAGAGCCAAGGCACCATTCCCTGTTTGGGGGGCACTCAGCCAGGAACTCAGGAGGTCCTCCTGGAACCCTGCCTTGGCTTTGGCAAAAGTCTATAAAAATGGAGATGTAGTGGGTTTAGAAAAATACAAAAGAATGTGCTTTTTCACACAATGAATGACTAAGTGGTGGAACTGGCTGCTGGAGGATGTGGGAGGCTGAAAATATCAATTAATTCAATTAATTACGGACGGGCCAATTGTGAGCTGTTAAACACAAGAGTCCAGATTTAACTTGGGATTCTGGCTGGTTTCTGTCCAGCTTTCACGGGGAGGTTCCCTGTCCTGGGGTGTCCACCCTGCTGGGGCAGTCTCTGTGTCCCTGCTGGAAAACAAAATGTGAATTAAAGTGAAGCAAATGGCAGCAGGTCAGAAAATTCCTGTCTGAACAGAGCCCCCCAAGGCAGGTTCAACCAGAACCACTTGGGTTGGAAAAGACCTTTAAAATCACAGAGTCCAACCATAAATCCAGCACTGCAAACCCCACCAAAGGTCGTGTCCAGTCAGGTTCTGAGCTCTCCCAGGATGGTGTCTCCACAAGCTCTCTCTGGTCAATCTGTTCCAGGTTTTTACTACTCTCTCCAGAAGTTTTTCTTCAATTTAAATGGAATTAATCGTGTTTCATTTTGTGTTTCCTGTTCTTCTATCAGCTCCTCTGAGGAGGCACTGATTCCTTTACCCCCTCCCATCAGGTATTTATTTATACACATTTATTTATGCTCAAGAATCCTGAATCTTCTCTGCTCTAAGCTGTGCAGTCCCAGCTCTCTGAACCTCTCAAACCTTTCACCTTTTCCAAGGTGCAGCAGTCCCTCAGCCACATCTGCAGCCCTTCACTGGGCCCTGCTGTCCCTGTTTCTCATGAACTGGGACCCAGCTCTGAGTTTGTGGTGTTTGGCAGAGGAAAGGGATCACCCACCTCCCTCAGGGTGCTGCTAACTCTTCCTCATCCTCATCCTCATCCAGGAGCTGCTGCTCTTTGCTCCAGGGCACACTCTTGGCTCATGGTCAGCCAGTCCCCCAGGACCTTCCAGGAGGTTGTTCCCCAGAGATTTTTCCAGCAGTGACTTTCTTAAACCACAATGCCTCAGGTTTCTAAAGAGCTTTTAGTGACAGATTTTTCCAAAGTGTTTTTTTGAATATAAAACCAGGCTTCCTTCACCTTCCACCACGTGGTTGCTGACCACTCAAAAATCCCTAGGAACAATAATCTCTCTTGGGGGGGAGTTTATTTTTTTTGTTTGCAGTTTCTAAGCTTTACCAGCAGCTTCTGTCCTGGTTCCAATCCCAAGTATAGAAGGCACAGAAGGCACAGGCTGTGGAGGGAGAGCGAGGTGAATTCTGCACTGCTAACACTACAGAAGCTCCATTTGTTTCTTAATTTTTGGTATGCAGCTGCCAGTGGCACCATTCCAGCAGCTGGGCCAGGCTCCAGCGTGGAGGTGCCCACCCAGGCACGGTGCCAGGGTGGCTGAGAAGGGGAAATCTGTTCTTGCCCTTGGGGCAGGGCCACGCTGCAGAGTCCAGCTCCCCTGGCCTTCGGGCTTGGGTTGCTTTTGTTGGCAGCTGGAGCTGGGAGCTGGGCTCTGGGCAGGGTTCCTCTGCTTCCTTGGGGGCAGGAGACACAGGGATTTCCTCACCATCACCTGCTGGCTGCAGGCTCTGACAGCAGAGGTGTGTGAGCAGGAGCTGCAGGCAGGAGAAACACAACTGAGCATCAGTGACCTCTGCCCCAACACGGAGGAATCACAGAGTCACAGAGTCACTGGGATGGAAGAGACCTCCAAGATGACAGAGTCCAGCCCAGCCCTAACACCTCAACCAAACCCTGGCACAGAGTGCCACATCCAGCCTTTCTCTAAACACCTCCAGGGGTGGTGACTCCACCACCTCCCCAGGCAGACCATTCCAGTGCTTCATCACCCTGTCTGTAAAAAATTCTTCTTAATATCCAACCTATATTTCCCTTGATGCAGCCTGAGGCTGTGTCCTCTCGTTCTGTCAGTGCTGCCTGGAGAAAGACCAACCCCAGCTGCCCACAGCCACCTTTCAGGGTGTTGTGGAGAGTGATGGGGTCACCTCTGAGTCTCCTTTTCTCCAGGCTGAACAGCCCCAGCTCCCTCAAGTCCTGTGAGGAATGACTGAGGGAGGATCTGCTCTGCTCTGAAATCTTTGCTGCCCCAAGCAGCCTTTAGCACTGGAGCTGCTGCTGTGGAAAGTGTGAGAACAAACAAACTAGGAAAACAATGGATAACAGTGAAGGACACATTTTGGGAGAGCTGCTTCCACCGGGCTGGATTGCTTGTGCCTGTCACATCCTCATCCCAGGAATTTAGGGGAGCTGTTAGAGCTTGCTGCAGGATGCAACCCGGGCAAAAAACTGAATTATTGGTGTGCAAAACCAAAGCACTCTCAGATATCCCTGGACAAAACTGTCCAGTGGAAAAAAATTCTTTTTATCAGGAGTTGTGAGGTGTTTGTTGCATACCCGAAATCACAATTAACACCTTGGGTGACCAAAGGTCCTGCAGGGATCTCAGCAGGGAACTGCTCTGTCTTTGGGACAGTTCATCCAAGGGAGAATCTCTGTGTAAGTTTATTTTTCCCTATTTTCTCCAAGTGGCCTAATACCCCACTGCCACCTTCAGGGTTCCTTTGGCAGGGAAAGGGAATTGTTTTGTCCTGGAATTGTTTTGTCATGGAAGAGATTTCTGAGGGGAACAAAGCTCTAATGAGCACAGTGAAGCTTTGGTGAGACAAACTTTCATTTACTGCTTAGAAAATTTAAAATATATTCCTGCAGGCTGTTTTATTATTATTATTATTTAGAGGAGTATTTATAGCATACATTTGATTACTCCAACCCAGCTCAATTTTAAGGTCTTTATAATGTAGGGGATGAGGGAGTTTTAAAATTTTACTCTGCAAATTGTGTCCTCAAGCCCATAATTTGTCAAATACTACATTAGAGTAGTAGAATATATTTATATATTAACACTTCACATATTTAATTTAGCTTAAGAAATATTTCTGCCAGCAAAAGAAGCTGATAAAGCAGCCTTTGAGTTGCATTTCTTGTTTCCATGAATTCCAATTCTGCAAAATCTAGCAAGGTAAAACCCAGGCTCCTGGAAACTGATGGGAAAATTTCCTTCGAATTTTGCACCCTAACATTGCAGAAGCTTCTCCTATTTGAAATGCAAAAAATGCAAAATTTTTAAGCATTCAGTAGTGAAATTCAAAATTTTAAGCATTCAGCAGATTCTTTCTTTCCTGAGCATCCTCTTCTCTGTTTTTTAAAACTGCTCAGTGCTAGATGTCAGTTTACCTTACACAGAGACATGTGCAGGTGATGAATTAGACTTTGAAGCTGTTTGAGGTGAAATATGGAGCTTGAGTAGAACCTTCAGGGCTCACTGAAAATCCCTGGGGATTCCTGAAGAGGAGGAAAAACCCCAGTGGAGTGGTTTTCATTCCTAATATAAGAAACAGAGAGAAAAAAAGGCTCCTCTGAAGGGAGGGAACTGCAGTGTTTTGGGGAAAAAAAAATACAATATTTTTGGTGTGTCACCTCCTTTGGTTGTGCAAAGGTGGTTCCACAGGCAGGAGTTGAACCGAGCATAACCTGAACCCTCTCTGGGAGGATTTTTGGCATCAGATATTTATACAAGACTTAGACTGTTTTCAATAAAAAGAAGAATTTAAGATCAAATTATCCTCATACAGCTTTTATAATTCTGTTTTCTTCTGTTTTGAGCTGTTCTTTTTAGATCCTTGGTTAGAAGTGCAGTTTCTAGATAAGTCTTCTTCAGGTGGCTTGAAAAGAATCCCTGAGAATTATTATTTTAAAATAAATTAGATTAAATAACATTTCACCCCATGTTGTATAACCCAAGTTTATCTTTCTCTTCACTTCACATTTCTGAATGAAATCTTTGAATAATGATCCAAACCAGGACATTTTCCCTTTGCAAATCCTTCAGATATCAGGGCTGGATGGCATCTCCAGTGTTCCTTAGGCTTCAAGGATGGTGGAGGAGAAACTAAAGAGAGTAAGAGGAGTGAATAAAAAAGCCACTGGATAAGGGGTTTTGTCACAGAGATATTAAAATTGAGGAGATCTGTAATAAAAATTGGATATTTTAAAGTGATCAACGTGGTGAGAGGAGATGGAACCCCACTGCCTTTCCTAAATCTCCTGAAAACCTAAAATCCAAGCCCACCCCAGAGCCCTGCGTTCTGGCAAATGTAACACAAACAGAATATTTGAAGAGAAAAGCCCTTAAAACCCTCTTGGTTTGGATTCAGAGCAGTGCAGAAATTAATCAGGGTCACCTCTCCCATCAATGCCTCAGCTGAATGAAGTGTAAATATTTTGAAACCCCTGTGAGTGTGTTCTGGTGGCTGTGGGAGCTGCCAGATCTCTCATCCTGAGAGCACTTGTTGGTAGTGTTTCAGTAAAGTGGAACTCTAATCAACACCCTCATTTTAAAAATTAGTTGACTGCACTTCCTGCATTTATTAAAAAAAAAAAATAGAGCATCTTTATTAATCATTTATAGGAAATTATATAAACAGGCTGTCTAAAAGACCTGGTAAATTCTGGGACACTGAAAATATATGAAATATACATGGAAATATATGAAATATGAAAAGAGAAAGAAAGGCAATGGTTATTCTTCATGCTTTTTCCATACCATACACAGAATGAAAAAGAAAATTTATTTCCAAATGCCTGCAAGTTTGTACAGTAAAAGTGCAGGAGAAGGCAGAACTTTTTCTGCTTTTAAGGCAAGAGGCCTCTCCAGCAAAGTGGACCAAGGGCATGCTCAGCAGGCAGTGATTTTACCTTCCCAGAGGGTGGGATGATTTTCCACATCCAAGAACATCCCAGAGGAACAACACAAAGCATCCTCCTGCCCTGAACCTCTGCTTTTAGGGGAAATGAGTAAGTGAAGAAAAAGGTGCTGCTCCCAGGAGATATTGGGATTTAATGATACTTTGCCTCTTATCAATACCTTTTTAAAGGAGATATTTTGATTAAGTATCAATGCCTTTCTAAAAATGTTCCCAGCTTGCCAGTTTACCAAAGTTAAGCTACCAATCCACTGAAGACAATTTTTGTTTCCTGTCACTCAGACACAAAATTGTTCCAGATACCATTTCCCCCCTCCCCAAAATCATGTTATCATAGGGATATAAATGATTTTATATGAATAATATCTCTGGGATAGTCTGTGTATGGCCTGGTATCTCCCTCCACATGCTCCAGAACTAAATTAATGGGAATATTTCAAGGGGTTTGAATCCTCAGGAAATGCTGATGGGGAAGTGAGTTCAAAGCCTCTGGATCTCCCTGTCCCCTGTTGTGCCTGAGTGAGGTAACTTTGAGGATGAAAGAACAGCTGAGGCCGGAATCAAGGAGAATCAGAGGCTCATGAGGCTGAAACTGGAAATCAAGGAGGGTTTAGACCTCTCAGAACCCTGCTGGGGTTTGCTTGCTGCCCTGCCCACAGCCACTCCCTCACCCCTGCACTCAGAGGGATATTTGGATGAGGTTCATTTCTTTCTTTAACCTGTGCACAATCACAGAGAGGGTTGGGTTGGAAAGGATCCCACAGATCATCCAGGGCATGGCAGGGACACCTGCCACCATCCCAGGCTGCTCCAAACCCCACCCAGCCCGGCCTGGGGCACTGCCAGGGCTCCAGGGGCAGCCACAGCTGCTCTGGGAACCTGAGCCAGGATTTTCTGCCCCCTCCTCTCTGGGAACATCCTCATCATTTACTCCGGGAAGCACAACTGCACCTTGTGGCTGCTCCTCTTGGAACCACACCAAGGCAGCCAAGACACCCCCAAATTTTGGGTTAAGGAGCGTAGGAATATTTTACCCATGAAAAGCAGCGAGAGGGAGGAGAAGAATTGCTCCTGTAAGTCCCTGAAGGATCCCCAGCCCACTTTGCTCCAGGAAAACTTGATTTTCCACATTGGATGCTGCCACAGGAACATGCAACTGGTGTGGCTCCGGTATGGAGGAAGGTCCTGTCCCATTTTAACCGGGTGGTACTTGGCTGACACCAACCCCTGGTGAAATTAGCATTTCAATCCCTGTAAAGTGATCCCAGCTATAGTGCCGGGCTCCAAAGGCAGCAATGAATAAACAAAACTCCGAGTTATTTAGGTCCCTCTTCTCCCGAGTTTCCATTCTCCCAATGAATTTACTGTATTCAGCCCTCTGGAAGTGACATTAGCAGAAGGTAGCAGAGAGACTGCCTAGCAACTCCACAGAAATCCAGAAGAGAGGTGGAAAGGAAGTGATTTTCATGTAATTATTCACCCCTACAAAAGCTGTTGTCAGGTAGACACTAGAAACATAGCTGTTTTATTCTTCCCCTAACCTACTTTGAATCTTTTGAGAATCACTACCATTAAAGAGAGGGAAAAAGAGCTTAATTCAGCCATTTTCTGCCTGGCCGTTTAAGTGGTGTTTTCCTGCTCTAATGAAGGCTGTGCTTTCAGAAGCTGTGTTGTTTAGAAAGCCCTGGGTAGTAAACTTGAGACACAAACTCACTCCTGCATCCAAAACTCACCATTTCTGTGGCTGCTTCCCCACAAAGCACGGCTCATATTTTGTTTGGGTTTAGTTCCCCATTTAATGGCATTTCCCACTGACTTGGGAGAGAAAAAATTATTTATTTTTTTTCCCAAGAAGGCATTTGGGGACAGGGGGCAGGGGCTAAAGAGTTTATTTATTTTAGGTAACGTGCTTGGTGCCAGGCTGCTTGGATCCAGTGGGTTGGGGTTTTTTTTTCCCTTTATTTTCTTCAGCCAGGCACCCCAGCTTTGCCCTCAGCCACAACTCCTTGGAGCTGAGGCTGCTTGGAGATAACTGAGGGATATTTTTGTGCTGTTCTTGCCATCTGGAGGAGCCTGGAGGAGCTGAGCTTCACTTGGCCAACATCACACCAAGCACTTTTACATCAGTGGCTGTCACAGGCGCTGCTGCTTCAAGCAGCCCCAGGCACATCTTCAGCTGATAGTCGGATTTATATCCTCATTTTTCTACATTCACACTCCTAGCAGAGGTTCAA
This sequence comes from Cettia cetti, assembly GCA_013401135.1. Lineage (NCBI taxonomy): Eukaryota > Metazoa > Chordata > Aves > Passeriformes > Sylviidae > Cettia > Cettia cetti. Next base: position 5,949 of record VZUI01000063.1, on the reverse strand, counting down.
TAAATGCAGAGAGCATAAAAGACATTGAAAGCTGACTTTTAAAGGGCTATATTCATTGGAAAATAAATGTATCAGAAGTAAGTTGTGTCAGAGATCGTATTTGTTGAGGCAGCGACATCCAGAGTCGTTTATTGTGAAGAACATCCTAAAAATTCTCAGAGCTTTCACCTGTGTCTGTAGCTAAAGTAATACTCTACTTTAAAATTGTATTATAAGAGTCTGTTTTACTCACTGGGTGTTCCAAGATTCTAGTTCCAAGTGGAAAACTGTATTTTCATATCCAGTAAAAAAAGATTTTCATTGAGACCCTGGGTGTTAACTGGTTTAATTTTATGAAATTACTGCTTTTGTCTGATTTTTAAACACAAAATCTCTTTTAAATTAACTCTGTTCAGAAGATTTGCAGTGTTTTTTTTAAAAAAACCCCCAAAACATATACCAAGTCTATTTTATAGTCAAATTAATTTTCATATTTGACTATTTTTAAGTCAAATATGAAAAACTATACAAGTACAACAACTGCGTTGACAAGGTGGGAAAATGAAGACGTTAAAGTTTATTTTTCCCTGTTTGATTCTGCCTGTGGGATCGATAGGAATGAGAAATAATCAGTGCACTGCTGGTCAGGGAACAGCAGGGTGCAGGCAAGGAATGGATTGATTCCCTTGGAACGTCTGCATCCTCCCAGTGTTTGGGTTGTTTTGCAAATAGAGCAGAACCTTGACCTCTGAATTCTGCATCTTGGCAGCTGCACAGCCCAGACTCTCAGCTGATTTCTGTGTTCGCTGCTGTTCAAGAAGAAATTTCACTTGATTGCAAGAGAGTGACTGGAGAGTAAATGCAAACTGTCTGGGTTTATTTTTCCTGGGTTTTATTTTGGGATTTGGGTTGGTGGCAGTGAATTGCGCAGAGCCCAAAGGTGGCTGGGCAGATGTGGTGCCTCAGCCTCTTCTCCATCCATTTCCCCAAGAGTTCTGCACTGAAAATACCCAAAGTGCATCCCTGCCTGCCTTCGTGGGGGGCTGTCACCTGGACATCACCTGAATACAAAACCTTCTTCAGCTTGGGGAATGTGGGAAGTGTTAAAAAGAGCAGCCAGGTGTGGAGCTGTTGCCTCCCTCCCAGTTTGAGCAGCCCATTGCTCATCCCACGCTCCCCCTGCTGCCACACCAGCCCCAACAGAGGAGGCTGTGATGTGCTTGAATGTTCTTTGTAATGAAAAAAAGCCAGAAAAAAAAAATCACTTTATTGGAAGAGGAGCAGAGCTAAAATGCTCTGTCCTCCACTACTACCTATTTTAGTGTTATTCCTGGAAATACATTTTTATATATACATAAAGATGGGACTTTATGTAGAGGAGTGTAATAAAATGCAATTTAGGGAATGATTCTTTTCATTGCACATTACAGCAGAATATTTTTACTTCCTTGGTGTCACCAAAAGTTTATCTTGAAGATACAATTGTTTTTTATTAGAGAGACCTGGGATAAGACTGGAAAAATAGAAAATATTAAAGCTTGCTGTGTGGGGAACTTCAGCAAGGTCAGCACACCCTGGTGGGATCTGTTCCTCCATGTGAGTGAACCCTGAATTTTTGGGAAGGTTCCCAGCACGAGCACCTCATGCTTTCTGTGGGGTGAAAACAGAAATTCCCCCTGGTTTTCAATCCTCCCAGTCAGGTGTTCCAGCAGGGCACTGAAAGCAGCCTGAATGGTTCACTGATGGAAAAGAACTTCCCAGGATACAGGAGATGAAAGCACAGGGTGAAATTGGGACTTTGGCTTCTTCCCAGAGTTATCAGAAACTGCATTTTTTAAAATTCTGGTGGGTTAGTTGGTTGGTTGTTTTTTTCTGGGTGTTTTTTGTGGTTTTTTTTTTTTTTTTTGGGGGAGGGGGTTGGGTTATTGTTTTGGGGTTTTTTTAGTGTTTATTTTGGTGGTTTCCTATAGTTTAATGTCAGCAATCATTCTGAGCTCTTACAGCAGTGCTTGGAGCTGCCAGAGGCAGCAGTCCCTGACCCTCTCCCACCTCATTCCAGAGCAAGAAAGCCTTTGTTAGGGAGAGGTCTGGCAGGTACTTTTGAAACGCTTTGATTCTCCAAAAGCTTCTATTAGTGCTCCTAATTAAACCTTTTGCTAATTGCCCCAAGTCTGATGAGGTCGTTCTTTAAGTGCAGGTGTTACCTCAAGGTCAAGACCTCACATTTTGAAGGTTTCCTACAGTCCTGTCAGACCTAAACCCATCTGGCAACAGGTTCTTTTATTCAGGCATTTGTGATAAAATTCTGCACTTATTCCATGCCCTAACCTTGAAATTTCATTTATTATCTCCTGACAGCCACGGCTTTATTTTTAAAATTCCCATTGGAAACCAAAGACAAACTGCTTTTTAAAATACAAATAGTGCTGAGATTCATCAAAAAGTAATGAATAATTTAAATGAAAAGAAAACCTGGAGTGATTGCTCGTTCTCTGATAACAAAATGGGAAATAAATGACTGTCAACATTTGGAGCATCGTGTTTTAAAGAGCAAGCACAGGTTTTTAACTGGTCTGTGAGCTCTCCCATGTTCTCTGGCAGTTCATGGTGGGATTGTCATTAACACTCTGCAATTAAGGATGCTTTGGGCTTTGCTGTTCAACCTCACTGTTTAGAACGAGAAAAAAAATGGATATTTATGATGCTGCACCCCGGGGTGCAGATTTCAGCCACTGCTTGGGCTTCAGGGTGAAATTAATGCCTTTGATTTTGACAGGAATTCTCAAGGAAGCAAACAGAACTGTGTGGGCTGCAGGACAGGCCAGGGACAGAGAGAAAAGCAATTTATTCATTTGATTTTCTGGGAGAATCCTCCTGGTGCTCCTGTTTACACGGAGACCCTGGGTGTGGCAACTCCTTCAGCTCAGCCATCCCCCTGGAAGCCCAGGCTGTCACCTGAGCAGTGTCACAAGGATCTGGTGCCACTGAGAAACCTGTGAGATGGAATTTGGGATGCCGCCAAAAGAGGAGGGGGGATGTGTGGGTAAAGCAGAGAGAAGCTGCACATCAGCCCCTGGGGCTGTAAAATGAACCTTCTCAGGTGACAACAGAATAGATTTCCTTTTTTTAAAAAAGCCCTGCCTATCTTTTGGGAGGATCAGACTGAAAATAGCTGCCTGATTTTCCCATGTTGCCCAGACATGGAACAATTTTACACTAATTTTTTTTTTTAACACACGCACATGAAGGAAGTGCCAGTTCAAGAAAGATTTCATAACAGCTGCACTGTAGCTTGCTCCAAATGTATCCAAAGAAAGTAAAGGGAAGGTACAAAGTTAGAGAAAGCCCTGGAATCTGAGATATTCCTTCAGGTGAGCACCACTGGTGTTTATTCCATGCATGATGGGAATAATCAACATCAACACATCCAGGTTGTCCCGAGGTCTCTGCTCTGTTCAGGCTCTGAGCTCATCTCAGGACAGGTATGCAATATTTTATTTTATCCCTCTCACTCCTTGCTTGGCCCTCAAAATTCACTGCATAAGGTTTGATCATCACAGAGAAATGGCTCAGCCTTGCAAAGGGATTTGTTTCTGCACTGGCCACGTGCTTCAGACACCTCATTTATTTTATTTTATTTTCAGTGTATGGCATAACCCCCTCTTACTGACAGAAGGACATTTATATCGAGACTAAAATGAGGGGCTCTGTAACTCTTCTGGGGATTTTCAATTTGAAGTTGGTTTGTTAAGCTGGTTTTGTTAAGTTGGTTTGTTAAGCTGGTTTTGTTAAGTTGGTTTGTTAAGCAATTTGAAGTTGGTTTGTTAAGCTGGTTTTGTTAAGTTGGTTTGTTAAGCTGGTTTTGTTAAGTTGGTTTGTTAAGCTGGTTTTGTTAAGTTGGTTTGTTAAGTTGGTTTTGTTAAGCTGGTTTTGTTAAGTTGGTTTGTTAAGTTGGTTTTGTTAAGCTGGTTTTGTTAAGTTGGTTTGTTAGGTTGGTTTGTTAAGTGGGGTTTCTTTAGTTGTTCAAGAAATTACTTTAATTCACTCAATCTGCAGCAGTGAGTGCTCAGTGAGTTTCTTTGGACACCCATGAGAGTGTAGCCAAGCCATGGAACATGTGAGAAAAGCTTGCTTGAAGTGATTTATGGACATAACATCCCATAGAAACTTTATGGCAGGGACATGAAAAGAAGCTAATTCTCCAGAGCAGGGTTCTGTTGTCTGCACTACAGCACATCCCCCTTCTTTCTTCTTTCTCCTGCTTTCATTGCAGGAGCTACAAAGGAGGCAAGGCATCCTCCAGACAGCAGCATCCTGTGTTTGGGCAGCTCAATTCATCTCCCTGGGCAGAGAAAACCCTCATGGGAATGGAGATTGTGCCCCAGACCTGCCACAAGGAGGCCAAATTGGGGTTACACAGACAGAGTTAAAATGGAGACATTGCCAGGCTTGGGAGCTGGATGTTGCAAAGCAGCATTTTCCATTTTTAGTAGAAAATGCTCCTGTTTATTGTCTAGGTTCTGTCCTTTGAAAGTGCCATTTTTCAAATATTAGGGTTAGTTATCAACGTTTTTGTGCTTTAATTTTAATCTTGTTTCAGCATGGAAACCTTTTATGTGAGATGAAAACAGCTAAAAATGTCTGGTTCCATCCTTTGAGATAGGAGCTGATAGGTTTCTATCAGTTTTATCTATAAAACAGTTCCAATCCCAAGTTTCTGAGCACCAAATTGAATTAATTATCCCTGGTCTAAGGGTTTTCAAGGTCCAGAGTTCATAAAGGACCAGCAGGGTGATCTCTGGTGCAAGGCCTTTCCTCTGGACTTTCCTCATGGCAGAAAAGAATTGAGCTGTGTCACCTTTCAGACAAATGTCCCCTTCTGTCCCAGCTGCTGGCCCAGCTTTGCCTCTGTGTCCTTCCCTTCAGAATGTTCTTAAACTTCTGGTTCAAGCCAGACTCAGCACACTTATAAATATCCCACAATGGGTTTGTGGCTGTGAGCTGGGTGGGTGGCACCTGAATGTCACCTGAATGTTACCTGGTGTCACCTGGATTTGGGAGTGGTGTCTACAGGAGCCCATCTGTGCCCATGCCAAGCTGGAATGAGAACAACTTCCCCTGAGGTGCCCTTTGGGAGTGACCAAGCTGGGGTGGTGCAGACTAATAAACAATTTGAGACCTCAGCAGACTCTCCAGCTCTGAACTGAGCGCTGCAGTCTGAGGCTGAGTGTCAGCTGCTCCCTGGTGGTGGGGCCACGAGATGGAGAACTGGTCTGAAATGTCACCTTCAGGGCTTCAAAGTGCTGGCATGCCTGGCAATATCCACCAGGGTTCGTCCAGCTCTGGTGTTTTCTCAGCCACAGAAAATCTACCCGTGGTTTCTAAATTTATGTTCCTGTTTGCCACTTTGCTGATCAATTTTTTGCCATTTTAGAAACATGAATAAATTAAATGTCCCTGTTCCTCTGAGAAGACAACCCTAAAGAAGCTACCGAGATTGTATTATTCCATTCAGCAAATAAAATTGCTTCTCCATTCCTATTTAATCATCAGCCCCAAGTTCTGAGGGAGTTTCTAGACTGATGTCATAGAGTGCAACAAAACACAGAATTTTACAGAATATGTGAATGTTTCCTTGCAGAAGATGTTTCTAATGGAATGTTTGCCACTTTTTAGCTGAATCCCTGTGGGATGTCACAGCCTTTGTTTCCCTTGAAGGAAAGAGCATCACTTTTGGCCAGAGTTTGATCTGCTCTTCTGTGTGGGCACAGGATGGGATTCCAGAGGGATGTGCTCTCTGCTCCAGCAGCTCTGGAGCTGCTCCCTGCATTCCAGAACAGCTCTCCTTTCCCCCACTGCCAGCAGGACTGGAATTCCAGGGAAAATCAGAGCTGTGGGAGGAGGGGAAGGGAAGGGAAGGGAAGGGAAGGGAAGGGAAGGGAAGGGAAGGGAAGGGAAGGGAAGGGAAGG